>JAGFNQ010002513.1:710511-739489 GCA_024364735.1 Boesenbergia rotunda
CCTTGGGTCTCCAATAAACTCAAAGAAGGTTCTGCTTCTGGTGTGAACTTGACTTTTCTCTTGCGGCAGTCTATAGAAGCATTATACTTGCTCAAGAAGTCCATTCCTAAAATGACATCGTAATCCTTCATCTCAAGGACTACCAAGTCACTGTAGAGCTCTCGATTGGAAATCTAGATTGATACTGCCCTTAGCCTCTCAGTAGAGGCCATTACTCCCCTGACGGTAAGGTTGTTAAGAACTTCATCGTTCAACCTTTCTGGTGGCCTTTATACTGTTTAAGTAGTGCTCAGTGATCAAAGCACTACTTATTAGTTCTTCGGAGGTTTGCAACCTCTTAACACCGCTAGCCCCCCTTCAACGCTATCTCAGGCCTTAACATCTTGAGCATTAGCCTAACTATCTCTTTTTCTGTGCTAACTAGCTCTGGGCACAGATGAGCTAACCGCTTAAACATCTTCACTGCTTCATCCACGGATAGTTCTCCTTGACTGAACTCCGTGAATTCATCATAATGCTTGTTGGTTACTTGCATGTGAGAGTATTCTTCGAAGAACTCAGTCTCAAAGTCGGCCCATGTCATCTGGCCGACATTTCTCTTGGCCTTGACTCTCTTCCACTATATTCTAGCATCTCCCGTAAGGCAGAAAGATGCACACTTTATCTTCTCTACCTCATGCCAGTCCAGTAGCCCTACTATTCTTTCCAACGTTTTGAACCATGGTTAAGCATCCCATGGTTTGCTTGTGCCTGGGAAGTTCCCTGGCTTCAGTTTCTCCTACTGAATGAGGTACGCTTCTTGCCTTCTAGGAGCTTGCTCCTCGTTTTGGGCCTTTCTAGGACGTCCTCAAATGTATAACTTAACACTTAATGGTAATGTTCCCAAACTTGCTTTAGGATATAACAAGACCTTGGTCTTGATTCTTATCTCATTTCTTAGTCCTAGAACTCGTTCTAGGGCTTAGTAAGACCTTGGTCTTACTCAAAACTTTTATCAAGCACCTTGCGTGCCATAATCCCAAAACTTACTTTTGGGCAAATCAAGTAAGTACTTAAGCATTTCTCTAATATCCATTCTAGGGATTAAACATGATTCCGTGATACTAAGGTATTAAACATGCTTCCTTGTTCTATGCACATATGAGTAAGTACTTAAGCATTTCTCTGTACTGCAATTAAATAAAGGAGCAATAGAAAAAAAAACTGAAACTTAAAGCTTTCTTACTTGAAGACGGCAAGGTTGATGCCGATGTGTGTGTGATGCTGGAGAATGGGAACTGCTCTGATACCACCTGTAGCGACCCGCCTTCTCCTGCTGTAGACGGATCGTTACTTTTGTCTACTTCTCGACTCTAACGCACGACTAAAAATGCGGAAAATCTTTTTTTTTCTTTTTAATCTATCTAAGAATGATATTCTAACTTAAGTAGTCATGCATGATACCATGTCACACTTTCTTTCTCAAAAACTTGTAAGATGAAACTTATTGAAACCTGCCTCGCCCAACTCAGCTTACGGGTATCAGTCGACTGATACTGTACCAGTCGACTGATAAGTCTGAAACCTGTTTTTCAGATTCGAAGCCTTGTTTCAAAACTTCACCAAACCTATACTTTCGAGCCATATAAAATCATGACACCATTTCTATACTCTATACCAGTTTTCTAAACAATTTAGCCCATCAAAACGAATCCATAAACTTGAAATTAGGACTTTTACGGAATTTAGCAAGTTATGAAAAATCTACATAGACTTTGAGCTAGAGTTTGTACCAAACTTAACTTCTAACCATTGAAACTCATCACTCAAAATTCTGAAACGTCCCTAAGGCATTATCAAATGAGAAAGCAACTTTTCTAAACATACTTAAGCAATAAAACTTGATTCTAAGGGAAATTAATACTATCTTGGCACCTGCATCTATTTCTCTAACAAAGTATCAATATTTCAAACTACTCACACTTCTACTCATCCAATGCAATCATAAGGATATGTATGCTAAATGAAATGACATGGAATCTTTACTCTAAGAAATTGAGCATGTAAAACTATCCAAAGCTTAAATGTTCGCTAAACTCCATAAAGCAAGAACTTGAAATTTGAATAAACTAAAACATTGTAATTCAAATAACTAAATTGTCTCGTCTCAAGGATCTCTCCAAAATCAGCCACCACACACACTTTACTCAGCACCGCCTCGTCGCCTTCCTTCAGAATTGCTTGCCTTTACCTTTATCTGCAGTAAGAGGAAATGCAACTAGTAAGCAAAAAGCTTAGTAAGTACTATCTAGCTCACAAAATCTCGAAATGTGCAAACATGCTTCTTGAACAATATGAAAATCATATGAGATACTTATATGCTTGAAAGAAAACTAAGAACATGTATAACTCAAAACATGCATACTCAAGCATTAATAAATCTCAATTTACCTTTCTTGGCTCAACTTGAAACTTTAGCTATTCTTTAACTTTTTGAAAACTCTTTAAACTTTAGAAACTTTGCTAAAGCATATACTTGAAAATAATAATCACTTGGATCCACTGAAGACGTAAGTACCATCTCATGCGCGTTCCCTAAAAGGTTGGGGTAGCGAGCCACCAATCCTAATAGAGCAGACCTTGGTCTACCAGGGCCAAGACCTTGGAATTGGACACCTGGATTTCTTTAACGACGCCCTTGGACGCCGGGTACTGGCCTTAGAAAATAAAATAGCTTTTCTTTCTTTTCTTTCTTATCTGTAAATGCCTTGGCATTTTCTCGAGCACCTTGCGTGCTAAAATCCCTAAGTCTTGACTTTTGGGGATTTCTTAAGGCCTTGACCTTTTCTTTTCTTTTCTTTATCTTCTCTTTTCTTTTCTCATAGCTTTTCTTGGACCCTAATCTCATATAAGGCACTCAATAAAATATATAAACATATAAGAAACTAAGATCACATGCAAAAATCTTAACAAGAAGTAAATATCTCTTTTAAAAAAAACTTTTAAGGGAAATTCTTGCGGAAAAACCGCCTCTTACTGCAGGTGAGCAGTACTTACATTGATATCTTGGACTTACAACCAAGATTGACGTCTAGGGCTCGGAAGAAAATTGAGATCTCGGAGAATTCTTCGCGCCTACGCGTTCCTCTCGTCGCGGGGATCCCGAATATAGGAATATCTCTCGGAGGAGAGCCTTGGCCGGCCCTCTAGGGCTTGATGTGGTGTCGCCCAAGAGAGGAGAGGGGAAAGGAGTCGGCGCAAGGTGCTGGGCGAGGGAGAGAAAGGGTTTAGGTTGAGAGAAAATAAAATTTCTCTCTTTAATTATCTATTTATACTTATGGGGCGAATTTACCTAATTATACCTTATCTATTGTTTCGCCCAGTTTATTTCAACAAAACCAACCAGCCCAGCTGGTCGCGCGCGTGGTCGCGGGTTCGAACCTCCTGCTGCCCTTAAACGTTTTTCTTTTTTTAAATATACTAAACGGACTCGGAAAATTCCATAAAAATATTCTAAAAATCCCTAAAAATATCTAGAATATTTCTAAACCATTTTTAAATAATTCTAAGGACTTTAAGAACTAAAAATGGGAATTTTGGGGCGTTACAAGAAAAGACGTAACTGTTGGGATCGATGACACATCTAAAGGGGGGTGAATAACTTGGTCACCCCAATTTGAAATTCTCCCTACAACGTTAACACAAGCAGAAGCTTAACAATTAAAACAAACAATGCTAACACATTACCGATTTACGTGGTTCGGAGATTTCTTGCTTATACTCTACGACGTGTCCTTGAGGTGAACAAACCCTTAATCCTTCGGTGGATCATGCCCCGACAATCTCCGACTAAGTCTTTCTCCTTCTCGGTGGAGAACAACCTCTCACAATCTTTCTTCCTCCTTACAAGATAGAGCTAGGGTTTGGAGAGGAAGATGAGCACTTGAGTACTAGAGTGAAGATCTTACAATGAAGAGATATCCTCTTCCAAGTCTCAAGCTCCCATTTAAATAGTGAAGAGAGCTGTTAAACAAACAACCCAACCCCAACATCAGTCGACTGCCCCCAGGGCCAATCGACCGGTGCCTTAGCCAACGACTCTATTTCGAACAGACCAGTCGACTGCTTTGGAGACCAGTCGACTGCTCCCGCCTATTCGACCTCACAGAAAGATGAGTCGACTGGTGTCCATACCAGTCGACTGCTACAGTGCGCTCTCAGTAGTATCAGTCGACTACTCGCTTGCCAGTCGACTGATCTACTTACAAATGTACTCTCAACCTCACCAGAGTTTACCCTTCGTGTAGGCCTTGAAGTCCACTTCCTTGGCTTGCCCCTGAAGTCCTCTTCCTTCGACTCTCGTCCCTCGAATGCGCATACAAGCCCACGGCTTGTCTCCATGCTACCCTTCGCATATGCCTTTGAAGTCCACTTCCTCGCCCTTGAAGTCCTCTTCCTTCGGCTCTCGTCTCTCGAATGCTTCACTCGGTTAATCCTTATGTGTGATTCACCAAGTCCTGCACGACTCAAGCACACATATCAAATCAACATGAAAACCTAACTTAATCATATTGACACACACATCAAAACCATGATCTATCCGATCAATCTTGGGTCGATTGCACCAACAGTAACAAAATATCTTTCTTCCATGATGTTCTTGTTAATATAGGGTTTCAGAGAAGGATCTATTATATATAGTCTTATCTTGAATTGCAAGAGATTTCCAAAGGGAGCCTTACTAATACATCAAGGCTTCCTTTCAAAATCTGTCAGAAAAAAGTCATTTTAGCAAAATATTTCTTTCATTTGTGCAAATGATATTATAACAATATTTTATAAAATTGTTATATATATCAAGTTGATTGTTGGGTTTATTTTGTTCAAATAACGTTCACTGGTGCTATGATGCTGCAATGAAAGCAATCAATTCAGATTCATGAATATCGATACACATGAAAAACGTAAAGTAAAAAACTTAAAGATAACTAATAAACTGGTACCAAAGTGAGGTGTCTGGTCCCAAATAATACATTCAGTTGTATCATGGTGGATGATAAGATTTGCAAGGTACCTGCCTTGTGTTATCAACTAAAATTGCCATAGCATTCAAATTATCTATAAAGGTAGCATTGGAGGATGAAATTGTTGTACCAATCAAATTAATATTCAATATGCAGCTCTCTTTTTTTGAATAATTATGTTCTCCACTTCTACACAATTTAGATTAGTTGCTTTTATTTCCATTTCTTTTCTTGCATAGATTAAATTTTTTATCATATAATATAATGAATCAAGCCAATATTTTTATGTATGAATCATAACTGGTATTTAAAAAAATTGTTAGCTTTTCTGTTCCCTACTTGAGTAAAGGTCCTGCTTACAGCTCTACCTGCGTCTTACATCCTGTGAAATCTTCTGAATTGAAATTATTAATTCTTATTTTATACTTTTTTGGTTCAAGGAAACGAGAGGGGGGAGGAGGAGGTAATATTTTCTTATGCTGTCAGATTTTTTGCTAACGAATATTTTCTTTGAGCTCAAGATAGATGTTGACAGGGAAGAAGCGCACATAATAGTTGATAATTAATTTTACACTTAGATAGGGCACACAAGAAAGACTTCACTTACCATTGGGATTGTTTTTGTCAACACTTGTAAGCATTGACATTTGGAATTATGACTTTGTATTAGTTTTTTCTTTTCCATTCAACTATTGTATTTTTTTTTTGTTTTACCACTTAACATTTGTGAATTCGCATACTATAGATTGTCTTGGCTACATATAATAATTGTTGATTGAATCATCTTAATTAAATTGCAGGCATTTGGGATTTTGAAGCATTGTCTCCAAGTGAGTTTGATATTTCTCTTGCCGTTCTTTGTGAGAGAGGGAGAAAGGTTAACATCTCTACTTTAGGAAGGAAGATGCTAGGAATAAAGCATATTGAATGCATTGGTCATTAAGGCCTGGCATATGCTATTTTTTTAAAATTAATTATCTAGTTCTTGGTTATTCTCAGAAATAATCAATTTAATTTTATAAAAAAATTTTATCGATTGTCAGATAAATCCGAAAATACAAATAACTTTTCATCTAGCAATTAATGTCTCAGATTTTTCATCCTTCTGAAAGAAAACTTTTACAATGCGGAATTGAATCATCGGTGTTTGGATATTACTGAAGCATCACTACTGCGGCACCGCAGCCGGGGGCACATGTGCTTTATTGATCTGTTTTTAAAGTTTTCTAGCTGAACAAATATAGATTTACATATGCCTAATCTGATTCCAATCAATATTGGTGGGGAAAAACTTGTTTGTATGCTGTTTCGAAAAGAATCGACGTCGATGGCTAGTCACCAGGGTTCAACCCCAACGGATGCTGACGCTAGAGGTGATGGGGTATGGCTCGACGGGTTTCCTAAGCGAACACGGGGTCGAACATGAGAGACCTCTCTATGTCTACGGATTAAAAATTTAATCTGAATAGAGATCCGTCTCCCAAACGACCGTCTCGTCGTCGTATCAATTGATTCAAGTCACAACTTAGCCAAACTCAAAAGTAGGGTCTTGTAACTTTCCGAATCAAGTGACCGCGGAAAAGACGACGAATGGATCGTTGGTTTTTATGTTTATTTTCGGGGTCCATGACACAATTAATTATCAATATTAATTAACAATTAATTAAGACACATGCAATAACAAGAATAATCAAAGCAAATAATAGAAACGAACAAGGAGCTAAAGAGAGGTATACCTCATCTTTTACCTCGCAGTCTTCTACCATATGACCCTCCCCTCTTGGACGTCGTGTGGGCGACGAGTTACCAAGACGCGGAGTCACTAGTAGAATTTCCTTAATTTACTTTATATATTCACTGAAGTCATAGATAGATAATTACCGAAGTAGACGCACGTGAAATAAAAAAGGATTATTTTACTTCGTCATATCACCGAAGTCATATCCATGAAAATAGCGAAGTCTTTTACTGGTTCAAAGAGGCAAACCGGTTCAGATTTGGACTAATTCGGAAGTAAAAACTTGTCTCGTACTTCGTTGGTTTTGTAAAGTACTGAAGTAATCGATGATATATAACTTTACATTTTAAATTGATTGTCGAAGTAAAAAAATATCTGTTGCTTTAGTAGTTTTTTAATGCGACGAAGTAATAGATGATATGTAACTTCATAATTTCTGATATCTTGGATCTTATAATTTCTTATAAATTATCCACGGTATCATAAAATTCATAAGAAATTATGCCACGGTAATAAGAAATTATGCCCTAGGGCAGGAGATGCCAAAAACCATAGGGTAGGAAACTAACCTGGTCGACGAACTGATGGGTGAGCAGGACCGGATCGGTTAGAGACGGCGGCCTCAAGCTCGAACAAAACCCTTGCCTTTTCTTCTTGTGGCCAGGAAACCTCAAAGAGGAAGAACACTAGCGGCGCTGCAAGGAAAGGAAAGAAGAGGGTGGGAGAGGGAAGAAAACTGAAAGGAAAAGAAGAGGGAAAATGCCAATGGAACCTAGCGAGCGCGTGGTTGAAGATGTGCGTCGAGGGGAGGGGGAGATGCAACTGCGGCGAAGAGGGGACGGAGGCGCGTCATCGGGCAAAAGGGGGTGGCGCGTCGTCGGGAGAAGGGGGAGGCGTTGTGCGCATGAAGTTAGGGCTCGATCGACTTGGGGAGTTTTATAAAGATTAATTACTTTAAAAACAAATATAAACCGGTTATATAATTTATTTATAAGCCGGTTATATACTTTATTTATAAAAGAAAACATATTTTAGTTGATTATTACTTCGGTATAAAAATTTATGGATTTTATTTGGTAACTTATTACTTCATCAAATATTTATTATGAAGTAAAATATCAGATAAATTTAGTAGTAAGACCTACAATTTTTAAGCTACAAAGTTTAAAATGAGATTTACTTCATCAAATTTAGTACCTAAGTTGATTAACATGTATTACTTCGTTAAAAGATTTTGCTGATGTAACACGTGGCGAGGTCTATTCTTGATTTTCACATAGTGAGTCACCAAGGCTTGCCAAGATCACCGTCTTCTACCCTCTTCCAACCGCCAACCAAAAACCCTAGCACCCTATGGACGCCGACAACCTCCTCCTTGCGCCATCGGCAGCCACCATCATCCAAGAAGCTCCGGCCACAAGGGAACTGAGGTGTAGGAGGATAGGAAGATGAAGAAGATGGAAGAAGAAGCTGAGACAAACTCCTTCTTCTTTCCCAAGACCCACTGAAACCCTAGCTTCTTCTTCTTCAAACTCGTTGGCGCCAAACAAGGAAAGTCCTTGTTTTCCCGGCCGCCGACCGCCTCTCCTCCTTGCTCACAGCTTGCGTATGCAAAGGAAGAAGATGTGAAGAAGAAAGAAGAAGAGAATGGAGAAGGAGAAGGAGAGGAAACAAGTTTCTTCTCCTCCTCACCGCCGGGCCGCAACTCAGCCAAAGTCGCCATCGGCAGCCCTCCTCCCTCTCTTCTACTCCACGCCGAGCACCAAGGTGCTCCTCCTGGTCCTGCAGAAGCTTCACGCCCAAGAGGAGGATGAGATGATCGAAAGATGAGGAGAGAACTCCTCCTCTTCCTCCTTCTTGCAACCGGCGCAACCTTGCCCTAGGAGAGAGTATATGAGAGAGGGTTTTGGGTTTTGTGTTGTGTTATTGGATGATAATTAGCCTTGGTTTCATGACTCCTATGGGGTATATATAGGGCTACGATAGGTACCATGAGGAGGAGTTGGGTCTTGGCCCACTAATGGATCCAAATACGATCCATTTAATGGAGATTCATTCTACTAAAAGATCCCCATTAAACTTCCTCACCAACCCCCATATTTTCATATGGGCTCCACCTATTATGAGTCATCCATCTCCCCGTGTTTATGATATCGAATACCCGACGATTAATTTAAATTACTGACAATTTTAATTAATCATTCTCTTGATCCTTGACTAGTACCACTCAACCTTTTCATCATGTTGGACCATAGTCCACTTGCAAGATTTAACATGACAAACCTTATGAGCTCATCAAGGGGGCATCATCATCCCGACTCACCAGGACACAGATTCCGTCAATAATCAAAGACACACCATGTAGATAATATTATTTCCCAACTTACCGGGCCTATCGATCTAGCAGAATAGATCTCGCCCATTGGTAAATCAAATTAATAATAATTAAATACACGTGCCTGTTATTATTTTGGGATTTAGAGATTGTACTCCATAATATATCCGAGGTCTAATCCAATTATAAAGTCCTAAATTGGATGACCTCTATTTTGGTCCTACTCAATGCACATAAAGTGCACCAGTGTAATTCTATGGTTAAGACAAACCACATCTAATTACACTACAACTATCCCGATGGTTTGTCAAATTCCATCTCGGTTGTGAGCCTCTTACTTATACTTCTGCAAGGAGCTGATAACATGATCTTCTGTGCCTCACCACACACCATGTTATCTACAATGCAAAGTATCAGACATTTTGTGCATATACTAATATAAATATGCAACGTGTGATTTTGCGATTCTCTTTTCAAAATGTAGATGTTCTTTAACCAAAAGCAAGACTTTTAGTATACATCCTAACAAGAGGAAGAATTCCCACCCTGCGATAATCTTCGGTTACTGGATAACCTTTGTAACGGTCGTAGCCGCCATTAAATCTGATCCGTTGCGATAATGAAGGCGTTAATGGCTGCGTCTTACGAACCATGATCATCCTGTGATTGTAGGTGGTGCTTATCCGTAGATCCGAAGAAAGGGAGACCGTTACTTGAGGCCAAGTTCTCCTTGGGCTCTGCTACCCCAAGGTGATCTCGGGGTCTTTTGGCTCGGGGGGTCCCGAGTGTGTACCTTCCCGAGGTGGTCTCGAGGACCTGACCTCCCGAGGTGATCTCGGGCATGCATCTTTCCGGGTCGATCTCCAGGGTACGCCTGTTCGTGGTGTTCTCGGGGATCCACCTTTCCGAAGGGGGGTCTCAGGCGCCACGTGAAGAGAGTCGTCTAGACTCGGTAGATCTTGCCACATAGTTTCTTCAATCCACGTGTCAGTGATGGACCCAATTTAGCTAATTAAAGTTGTCACGAATGTAGATCCATCAGAATTTAGAAATTTATAAATGTGCTGGAAACCCTTTTTACAATCAAAGAAGAAGAGCGTAGTAAAGGGGGCACAGGTCGTATTTTTCCAAGGGCTAGTTCAAGTTGTGTGATTCGAGCTTGCGTTTATGTGTCGTTAATGTTTTCGGGTTTCAGATATGATTTGGGTTTTGGATTCAATGAAAAACTAAAGAAACAAACTTGATATAAAATGCAGCAATGGAACAACTTGAAATGCAAAGGAAACAAGCTTATGTGCCAATATGACACTAAGTACAAGAAATATATGTAATTGATTTAGCCTCGAGAGCAACTATCAATGAAATGGTATGCAAGAATAGAGGAAAAGATTTAAAACCTAATCACTGGTCTATACAAGAACTAGCTGATGAAAAACTAATGCATAACTGAAACATCATCTCTAATGCAGAAAATCAACAAATGAAAACTTAGTGCAGACACAACCAGCAGCTAGGCTCGAGTACACCAAGCTAGCTTAAATGAACTTGATACTGAGAACTGCGGAAATGAAACTAACCACTTCAGCTACAGCTAACTGAATGAATGTACTCAAGAAAATAGCTCATGAATGTGAAAATGCAGTAACCATTTGCAGAAACGATTTTTCAGAAATGCAGGGAAACTTTTAATGCAGAAACAGTTTGCCCAAATTTCCGAATCACTTCAACTGCAGGAATTAAACACAAGGCAATCTAAATTTGAATACAATGTTTAATGTTCAGACAAGGTGTAAGAGATCTAAGGATTGATCGACACAAGTTTAAGAAACTAACAGCAGGAACATTCAGACTTAAACTGAAATTATACAGAATTGAAACTGAAATGCAGCTTTAATCTAATGTGCAAAGCAAAAACTGGCATTAAGTGCAGAAACTAGATGTAAATGCTTGTAAATAAGATAAACTACAATGTAGATTCGAAAGATGAAACTAAATCTATCCTAGAGCACAATTCAGAAACTCAAACAGAACACTGCTACACTTAAAGGAAATGAAAACTGGCACGCTGTTACCTCACTGATACGCAAGTGAAAAAGCATGAAATAAACTAAATTTGCAAACGATTGTTCACTAAACAAACTCCCTATCTGATTGTCTTGCAGTATTAAGACCTAATTAAGGAAAAGCAATTCAGAAACTGAAAGTAACGCAGCTGATACAAGTGCAGAAACAGGATTAAGAGTAGAATTGAAATTACAGCTACAAACAAGAAGAAATTTCATTAAAAACTAATCTCGATCCTTCCCATGTATCAAGACCACCTTGTTCGTCACGCAAGGGCAAGCCAAGAACCCCTTAAACTCGCAAATCGCTGGGAATTTAGCTCCAATGTCAGATCTGCTCAAAACTGAACGCAGCTGGACAATTCCAATTCAAACTCTTAGGTCTCATTGTGAAGGTGCGAAGATGATTTGGAAATCATCTGAGCTCGTCCTAGGACCCCTACAGATGACTCAAATGAATGGAAATGGCCAAGGTTGAGATCCAAGAGCTCAAATCACAGATCTGCCGAAACCCTCGCACAGCTCTGCATCCAGCACAATTTCGAGCTAAATCGCCACTGAAACTTTCTCCCAAAGATCCAAGTCTTGCTCCAAGGTGCTGATCGAGTTGGTCACGCCTCTGATGAAGAAAATTTCAAGGAAAACGATGGACAAACGAGAAAACTAGAAGAAGATTGCTGAAGCTCGGTGAGGTCGCGACAATGAGATCTGAACAGGGCAGCCGTTTAAGTAGTTGAAGCAGTGGACGGCTGAGATTGATTCCGCTTCATCCAACGGTGGATCCTTGTCCGATTTGATTCAAATTTTTCAGATCTCGATCATAGGTCAGGATCATCCTCGTGGTAGCTCGGATCTGCCTGATCTCCAACGGATGGTTCAGATCACCTTGATCTTTGTATGGATGGTCTAGATCACTCTGATCATGATCCAACGGCTAGATGATCTCTGATTGGGCTGAAACTCTCAGATCTTGATCTGATCGCTTGATTAGCCTTAATCCCAGCTCGGATTGATCAGAAGTTATCAGATGGTCTAGATCTAACCATCTTTGCATCGGATGGTCCAAATTAGTTGACGCTTGATTCCTTTGACCTGGTCCACTTTGACTCAACCTTGACCCAACATAACCTAGGTCCATGATCCTTCCAAGCCTACAAAAGTAGATCAAAAATTAAGTGACAAAACAACTCAAATATAACAAGATTTACAATTAGGTCTAAAAAGGGTATAAATCCTAAAACCTAGGGTGAATCCACAATTACACAAGTAAAATATGGGTCAAACACGGATTTAAGCATATAAAATGATCAATAAAATGACGCTTATCAACTCCCCCACACTTAAGCTTGAGCGTCTCACGAAAAGTACTAAATATGTATCCCTTAGGTTTCCTCAAACATAAATAGAAGCAATTGAAAAGAAATTACCTAGGGTTGTCAATTCTCAAAAATCTAAGCTCTATGGACTAGTATCTTGTCCTTAAATCAACAACTTAACCAATTTAACCTTTATGATTCATTGAGATGAATTTCACTCTTTAAGCCTTTCAAAGAAATTTTTGGTGGCTCTCCTCCTAAATGCTAAGTACATGATGAAAATGGAGCTCACTCATACACACATGCTTCTTGCACTTCCATAGGCTTGCTTATTATCTACTTTCTACCATTATTCAAGATTAGAATCAATCATCTATAAAAGTTTATTCAAAAGTGAAAGAAATATGAAATGGTAGAGATGAAATAAAAACCAAGTTAATAGCAAATTTGAATGAGTGGAAGACTTGAATGTTCAACGATATTCTTGATGCATTTTGCCCTCCTTTCAGTTCATATAATGAAATCCAAAGTGTGGTAGAGTGAATCTTTGCAATGCCCTTCTAAAATTTGATGAAAAGAATTCAACTCCTTTGTGCCAATTTTTTTTTCCCTCTTGCGTGCCATTTTTTTTGTTTCCTCTTTCCTTTTCTAATTTTTTTCTTTCTTTCTTTTCTCCACTGAAATTAGAATGATGGTGGAACAAATCTTCCACGTGGATAAGACTATCTTCATTGATTTATGGTACCAAGTCAATGGTGTGCCAACTTGCTTCTTTTTCTTTTTCTGTTTTTCTGCCTTTTCAAACTGTTTTCCATTTTTTTTTCTCAGCTGCTAGCTTCCTTATTTCATTTGCAGCTTCTCTTTATTCATATCTGATTTCTCAAAACCAGTAGCTTCCAAACTTCTCCCAGATCCAGCCCTCAAATGAAACCAAACTCAAAATTCTGCTTTGTTTTTTTTTCTGTTTCCCAAACTGTTTTTTCTGTTTCTCAACCCTTCTAATTGATCACTTCAGATCATGAACACCATTTCCTATTTCAGATTACAGCTCCACCTCCAATCTGATTCGTGACAACAGGTTGCATCAAATAGGAATGGCAGATTTAAATACTTCAATTCCTGTTTTGATTCCATCCACACTAATTTTCTTCCTTGCGAATTTACAGCAGTGCTTCAATAGATTCAGCAGCCACGTAATCCATTCTAAGAATATAGAATTGTCAGTCTCTTCATCCTTGCAATTTCCTGATTTATTATCAGCAATGAGCTCAGCTACTAATAGAGAAGTAATTCCAAACTGTTTTGGATTTCAGCTCACTGCAGGTTTTTTTTTTCTGTTTTTTTTTCCTGCTCTCAAAGTTTCCAACTGATTTTTTTTTCAATACAAATTCAACAACAGAGTCTTCAATTGTTCCAGCACCTCACAGCTTATCACTTTCAGTACTTCCAGATTATACAGATTTCGAAAATCTTCCTCCACTTAATAGGCTTGGCATTTTGCTTCATTTGTGTTTTTTTTTTTCCGGCTCAGTTTTTCCTTCCTTCTTCAACTGAATTCAATTTAGCACAGAATTTCTGCACTAGTTCAGATTATCACAGCTGCAATTCATCCTCTAGTACAATGGCCGAAACATACTCTATGGCAAGTTTGATACATCATGCTTCATTTGTGTGCCATTTCCTTCTCTTAATTGCAGATTTTTTTTCTTCATTGTATGCCATTTGTTTTCCTTTGATTTTCAAAGAATGAGCAAGAGTCTAGATGCCTCAATTGTTGTCTTCCTTCACTACTTCTTCTTGCTTGATCTTGATACCAAACTCAACTCAATTTGGCACATGATAAATTTTTTTTTTTCAAAAGAAATGCATCCTTGATAGAGCTTGATTCCAAATCACTAACCACTCCCCCACACTTAATCTTTTGTCCGTCTCGGGCAAAATAGCATCAAAGAACATTCCCCAAACAAATAAATCCCTAGAAAAATGAAGTTAGAAGCAATATGAAGATTAGGTAGGGAAAATGAGAAATATGAAGTGATACAAGTGAAATTTATGAAATTTGATATGAGATAAGGAACAAAATGATACACCTCTATAAATGTGATCTAATCATCGAAATATGGTTTTGAAAGAACCTAAGCAAGTTCTAGAGTACAATCACATGTATGTGTCACAAAAATAAGGCTAAGACTCACTAGGAAAAAATAATTCATCTCAAGTCCTCAATCAAGAATGCATGACCAAGTAGTACTCAAGCATCCAAGATTTCATCCATGAGCTTAAACCCTAAGTTTTAACAACCAAATTCAATTTGTTTTCAAAAGACTCTAAAATGTTATCAAGACAACCTAGAGGGATACATTTATTCCTACTCATGAAGAAAAAGTTCCTAAAAGACATAAAATGGCATTTATAATGTCTTTTTATTCATTCTACCCTATTCATGCATTTATTAGCAAGAATTCATTTTAAAAGAAAATTCTACTTCTAACAAACATAAAGAGGAAAAAGGCAATGAAAGAAAATGCAAGAAAAAGTAAACTCCCTTTTATTTCTGGCGGTCGGAGTCTATCTAGAAATAATCTCCATCGTAGTAGTGGAGGAGTAGGAGTAGCTAAAACAATTTCCTTCATTTGCTCAATTTTATTTTGCATGACTCCCCCACACTTATTCTTCACAGTAAACTGTCCAGGTGGCCGAAGGTGATTTAAGTACAATAGCCACTTCAGAGGTGGAGTGTTATAAGTCAAAGCAAGATCATCTCCTCCCTCTTTATTCTTTTTGGAAAATCTTCCAGGTGGTTGAAGACTGTCTAGATGGAGTACCCACTCAAGAAATCTCTGGGACCCTGCAAAACCATGTAAAACCTTTCTCAAGTGTGCAGGGTAAGAAAGAAGTGCAATATCATCAATCTCTACATAAAATGTATCTAAAAATGCATCGCATCCAATAAAGTCAATTTTGGGTACCTCAGTAAATTCTTCACAAGCATATTCTACATGAGATATATCAAGAAAAGTTCCACAGTCAATAAAATCAATCTCGGGTACCTCTAGAAGTTTTTCACATTCAATTTCAGCATAAGAAATAACAAGAGACTCTTCACAATAAACAACTTCAATTTCAAGCTCTAAAAATTTTTCAAAATCAATTTTAGCATAATCTGCCTCAAGAATATCATCATAACAATGCATAAAATCAAGCCTGGGTGCCTCAAAAGAATTTTCAAAATTATTTTTCACAAATGATGTATCAAGATATTCCTCACATGCAAATCTAGACATCTCCCTAAAATTTTCTAAAGGAAAAGAAGAAATACTTACCTGGTCATGATGAAAAATGTCTATTGGTTCTACAAGAAATACCTCCATCTCAGGCTCAAAATCTGGTGAACAATCAACTAGAATAGGTGATCCTTGGGTACTTGCTCCAATCATGCAAGTCCCTACACTTTCTGGAAATGGTGGTGGTCCCTGGGGCTCTGTGCAATCCCCTACACCTGTAGAATAATCTCCTGTGCATGCCTCCTGAGTAATATCTGCAACAACCTTATTAAAAAGATTAGGGCTATCAAGAACAATATCATCACAAAATAGAAAACAAGAAAAATCAGGTAAAGCTTCCTCTGAAATCAACTCCCCTCTCTCTATGTCAAATGTACCATCATCATCAATGATCTGTGCCTCAACAGTCTCATCTGCGGTGTCTATGCTCAGAATAGAGAGATTTCCCTTAGGATCCTTCATGGCGTCGAAAATGCTAAACTGGACTACTGTGTCTCCCACCTCCATCGAAAGGGTACCAGCATATACATCAATTTTAGTTCTTGCAGTCTTCAGAAAAGGCCTTCCAAGGATAAGTGGGGATCTACGTGCAAGGTACTCTCCCTCCATGTCTAGAATGTAGAAGTCCGCTGGGAAAATCAACTCTTTCACTTTAACCAACACATCTTCAATAACTCCTGTCGGCCGGGTCTGACTCCGGTCTGCTAGCTGAATCACAACTCCAGTGGGCTGTAGAGGACCAATGCCAAGCATCTGAAAGACGATCCTGGGCATGACATTAATAGAAGCTCCTAAATCAAGCATAGCATCATGTAGCGTGGTGCTCCCTATCTCACAAGATACAGTAAACATGCCAGGGTCTTCACATTTCTGAGGTATGGCATGGATAAGTGATGAAACATTCTTCCCCATGCTGACCATTTCATTTTCCTTAAGCTTCCTCTTGTTAACACATAGCTCTTTCAAAAATTTTGCATATTTAGGAACCAGTTCATTGTATTCTTTTGCTTTCTCCTCCTCCACGTGTCTTTTGGTTGGAGTTCTCCCATTTGGAAAAGGCAAAGGTATAGGAACTTCCTCCTCATGAACCGAAATGGGTGGAGCTGATTTTTGAGTTGCTGCCCTGTTTTTTGGAGCTGCTGCAGAAACTGTCTCGGGGCTAATTTGTGCTTTGTTTTCCACCAAAATTAGAGGATTGCTAGATGAAGAAGTTGGGCACGAGCTAGGGGTGGTATCCACTGAATTCGGAGTGGTTTCGGCACTGATTTGGGCTGGAAATGAACATGCTGCCCTGTTTTCAGAAAAATCTGCTCTTGGGTCATTTTGAGTTGATGCAACCTTCCCACTCCTCAAATAAATTGCGCTAACATTCCCTTTAGGGTTAGGAACAGCTTGGGAAGGTAGTTGGCCTGATCCTTGAGCTTTACTTTGATTTATGTCACTAGCCATTTGCCCAATTTGCCTCTCAATGTTTTGTATAGCGGCAAAAAGATTTCCTTGTTGTGTTTGTTGTATTTGGGACTGTTGGGGCTGAAATGATGGCTGATATTGCTGTTGGAAAGGCTGATAAGAATGCTGGAATGTTGAGGAATTTTGTTGAGAATTATACCCTTGAAAATTCTGATTTTGAAAAGGAACTTGTTGTGGTGAGGGCTGAAATTGGTTGGGTTGAAATCCTTGGTTTTGTGGCTGAAAACTTTGGTTCCAAGGCTGGAAATTTTGCTGCGGTTGTTGAACTTGTTGCTGTGGAGGTTGATACGGCTGTGGATAACTCAGATTCCCTTGAAAACCTTGTTGAAACCCTTGAAATGGCTGCTGAATTGGTTGATTTGGAAGCTGAAATTGCTGATTTAGGGGCTGAATTTGCTGATTTTGTTGCTGTGATTGTAGTGGTTGCTGCTGAACTTGCTGGAACATTTGTTGGGGTTGCTGTGATTGTTGTTGTGGTGGGTCTTGTTGGTAAAAAGAATTTCCATATCTCAAATTTGGATGATCCCTCCACCCAGGGTTATAAGTAGGAGAATATGGATTATTCCTAGCTTGAAATTGTCCCCTAACCAAAGCTGCTATTGACTCATCTTGTTGTAGGTTGGGACATGAATCTGAAGTGTGTTCCTTGCTAGAACAAATACCACATACATTCATCACCATTTGACTTGATTGTGGAGGTACCGAAAAATTGGAATTTTGATTTGCACTATTAACAGTCAATTGCTTCATAAATGATGCGATCTCTGCCAATGAATTCTTTATCTCCTTCTGATCATTAGAACTCATCTAAACTTCATTAACCCCTCTAGTAGATAATGCTCTGCTTCCAAATTGCTGAGAATTTTCTGCCATGTTTGAAATTAGCTCCCTAGCTTGATGTGGTGTTTTGTTGACTAAGGCCCCTCCAGCTGCTGCATCAATCATAATCCTATCCATTTATAATAATCCCTCATAAAAGTATTGGATGAGGAGCTGCTCACTAATCTGATGCTGGGGGCAACTGGAGCAAAGCTTGTTGAATCTCTCCCAGTAGTCATAGAGTGTCTCTCCCACTATCTGCTGAATGCCACAAATACTTTTTCTGATAATAGCAGTTCTGGAAGCTGGAAAATATTTTTCTAAGAAAGCCTTCTTCATGGAAATCCAACTAGACACATGCCCAGTAGGTAAGTAATAAAACCAGTCCTTAGCTGCTCCAGTCAAAGAGAAAGGAAAAGCCCTCAGCTTGATGTCTTCCTCTGAAATACCCTGAGGCTTCATAGTGGAGCAAACAACATGAAACTCATGTAGGTGTCTGTTTGGATCTTCTCCAGATAAACCTTGAAATTTAGGCAAAAGATGGATGAGTCCAGATCTGAGCTCAAAATCTCCACCCAGCTCTGGATAGGCAATACTGGAGTACTGGAATGAAGCATCTGGTGCTGCGAGTTCTTTCATGGTCTTCTGGTGGTCTGCCATCTGATCAACTGAATAGGTAGAAATAGACTGAGAAGGAATAATATCAAAAGCCTCTGAAACTCTGAGCTGGCTCCTCCTAGCTCTGAAAGTCCTTTCAATCTCAGGGTCAAAATCCTCAAGATCACCACCTGTAGACCTGGTCATAAAAACAAGAACAAATCGCAGTACAAGTATAGAGAAAAATGAATCAAATAAAATCAACTCAGAAGATATAGCAGTAAGTGCAAGAAAAATGGATCAAGAGAAAATATGAAATGTGGGCACACAAGCAAAAATCAAACAACTCAACTAGTATGTTCCCCGGCAACGGCGCCAAAAATTTGATGGACCCAATTTAGCTAATTAAAGTTATCACAAATGTAGATCCATCAGAATTTAGAAATTTATAAATGTGCTGGAAACCCTTTTTACAATCAAAGAAGAAGAGCGTAGTAAAGGGGCCACAGGTCGTATTTTTCCAAGGGCTAGTTCAAGTTGTGTGATTCGAGCTTGCGTTTATGTGTCGTTAATGTTTTCGGGTTTCAGATATGATTTGGGTTTTGGATTCAATGAAAAACTAAAGAAACAAACTTGATATAAAATGCAGCAATGGAACAACTTGAAATGCAAAGGAAACAAGCTTATGTGCCAATATGACACTAAGTACAAGAAATATATGTAATCGATTTAGCCTCGAGAGCAACTATCAATGAAATGGTATGCAAGAATAGAGGAAAAGATTTAAAACCTAATCACTGGTCTATGCAAGAACTAGCTGATGAAAAACTAATGCATAACTGAAACATCATCTCTAATGCAGAAAATCAACAAATGAAAACTTAGTGCAGACACAACCAGCAGCTAGGCTCGAGTACACCAAGCTAGCTTAAATGAACTTGATACTGAGAACTGCGGAAATGAAACTAACCACTTCAGCTACAGCTAACTGAATGAATGTACTCAAGAAAACAGCTCATGAATGTGAAAATGCAGTAACCATTTGCAGAAACGATTTTTCAGAAATGCAGGGAAACTTCTAATGCAGAAACAGTTTGCCCAAATTTCAGAATCACTTCAACTGCAGGAATTAAACACAAGGCAATCTAAATTTGAATGCAAAGTTTAATGTTCAGACAAGGTGTAAGAGATCTAAGGATTGATCGACACAAGTTTAAGAAACTAACAGCAGGAACATTCAGACTTAAACTGAAATTATACAGAATTGAAACTGAAATGCAGCTTTAATCTAATGTGCAAAGCAAAAACTGGCATTAAGTGCAAAAACTAGATGTAAATGCTTGTAAATAAGATAAACTACAATGTAGATTCGAAAGATGAAACTAAATCTATCCTAGAGCACAATTCAGAAACTCAAACAGAACACTGCTACACTTAAAGGAAATGAAAACTGGCACGCTGTTACCTCACTGATACGCAAGTGAAAAAGCATGAAATAAACTAAATTTGCAAACGATTGTTCACTAAACAAACTCCCTATCTGATTGTCTTGCAGTATTAAGACCTAATTAAGGAAAAGCAATTCAGAAACTGAAAGTAACGCAGCTGATACAAGTGCAGAAACAGGATTAAGAGCAGAATTGAAATTACAGCTACAAACAAGAAGAAATTTCATTAAAAACTAATCTCGATCCTTCCCATGTATCAAGACCACCTTGTTCGTCACGCAAGGGCAAGCCAAGAACCCCTTAAACTCGCAAATCGCTGGGAATTTAGCTCCAATGTCAGATCTGCTCAAAACTGAACGCAGCTGGACAATTCCAATTCAAACTCTTAGATCTCATTGTGAAGGTGCGAAGATGATTTGGAAATCATCTGAGCTCATCCTAGGACCCCTACAGATGACTCAAATGAATGGAAATGGCCGAGGTTGAGATCCAAGAGCTCAAATCACAGATCTGCCGAAACCCTCGCACAGCTCTGCATCCGGCACAATTTCAAGCTAAATCGCCACTGAAACTTTCTCCCAAAGATCCAAGTCTTGCTCCAAGGTGCTGATCGAGTTGGTCACGCCTCTGATGAAGAAAATTTCAAGGAAAACGATGGACAAACGAGAAAACTAGAAGAAGATTGCTGAAGCTCGGTGAGGTCGCGATAATGAGATCTAAACAGGGCAGCCGTTTAAGTAGTTGAAGCAGTGGACGACTGAGATTGATTCCGCTTCATCCAACGGTGGATCCTTGTCCGATTTGATTCAAATTTTCCAGATCTCGATCATAGGTCAGGATCATCCTCGTGGTAGCTCGGATCTACCAGATCTCCAATGGATGGTTCAGATCACCTTGATCTTTGTATGGATGGTCTAGATCACTCTGATCATGATCCAACGGCTAGATGATCTCTGATTGGGCTGAAACTCTCAGATCTTGATATGATCGCTTGATTAGCCTTAATCCTAGCTCGGATTGATCAGAAGTTATCAGATGGTCTAGATCTAACCATCTTTGCATCGGATGGTCCAAATTAGTTGACGCTTGATTCCTTTGACCTGGTCCACTTTGACTCAACCTTGACCCAACATAACCTAGGTCCATGATCCTTCCAAGCCTACAAAAGTAGATCAAAAATTAAGTGACAAAACAACTCAAATATAACAAGATTTACAATTAGGTCTAAAAAGGGTATAAATCCTAAAACCTAGGGTGAATCCACAATTACACAAGTAAAATATGGGTCAAACACGGATTTAAACATATAAAATGATCAATAAAATGACGCTTATCAGTCAGCCACAGGATATTCAACCTCATCACAAGTCTCTCACTTCAAGTCTAATCGAATGAAGAGTTGCTAACTGATTAGACTAATGGTGTAGCAATGAAGCTATGTCATGGTGGGTCCATGCACCCATTACTACTTTATTAGTGGCACGCTGAGTCCGAGGAATCGAAACATTCGCCCATGGACCCCGCGGCTCTTCGAAGGCCTCCCACCTCTCTACGAGCCTCGCGATGACGCCCCGATAGTTGTCCATGGCCTTTTTAAAAGCGTAAGGGGTCTATTAATGACGACAAGGTCACCTGACGAATGCTGCTTTGCCACGTGCTCCGTCATTCTCTGCGCGGCGATCTCCCGCTGATCCACGCCACAGGTCATACGAGGCAATGCTAGTAAAGGATGGTGGCTCCTTGGTATGCCCCATTGACGTGCTACCTCCCTATTGCTTACTGGCGGGTGGCTTCTCCCTATAAAAGCGGGTGCAACGACGCCCTTCTGCCTTCTAGCGTTATCTGTTTTCAAACGTCTTCGCTCGATGCTGTCCGTTTCACTGCCGCCTTCCTTTCGTGTAAGTCCATTTCTGTTTTCTTCTCTCCTTCATCTCCATGGGTCCAGTAGAGAGGAAGAAGAAGATCCGAGACGAGGGCAAAGAATCCTTAGAGGAATCAACCTATCATCTAGAGTGGTATGAAACCATCTCCTCTATGGTTAGATTAGAATCCCTCCAGACCGCCTGTCAGAGATATGGTATTCCAGAGGACTGGGAGGTGCGAGTTTCGCCCTTAGGTCAATCACCCGTAGAGACTCCTGCAGGTTTTTTCACCTTCTTCTTAAGGCAGGTAGAAGTAGGGTTTCGTTTCCCTATTCCCTCCTTTTTCATGAATGTCGCCAATTATTTCAGCATACCTCTCCACCAACTGGCTCCAAACACCTTTGCCTAGATGAGCGGGGTGTTTGTACTCTTCAAACTTTTCAACATCCCTTTGACCCCTCGATGCTTCCATTTTTTCTTTGTCCCGGTGGGTTCGCAAGGGGCATTTGGCTTTACCGCCCATACCGACCATAAGTTTCTAGGGGGTCTCCCTTCCTCCCATAAGGGATGGAAGGAACGTTTCTTCTATATCCAACTCCCTGAGTATCCCTTCAGTCCTATCTACTAGACGGAGAGTCTGCCGCCCATCCCGGACTTTGGCGACTTCCAGCAGGACGCGGAATACCAGAGGGCTAGGGGTATCCTGACAGGGATGGAGTTTCATGGCCTCCAGCTGGTACAATGTGAAAAACTTCTCTATCGGGCCGACCTTAGCCCAAAAGTCACGAGCCTTAGCCCCAGTCTCCGTAAGTTCTATTTTCCCTTGCAAGTATTCCTGTTAATTCTAACTGATACCTTTTTGTCTCTATTTCGCAGACGACGTCATGCTTTCCCGAGCTATCCACCGATTCCTGAAGTGGAAACAGGCTAACGAGCAGGCCTTGCTTCTTGCTCCAGTTCCCTCTGTTGGATCGAGAATAACGATAGAGGGGGGGGGGGTGAATATTGTAAATTATTTCGGATTGAAAAAGAGAATATGCAGCGGAAAAAATTAAAACTAAACAACACACAAACACCAAGATTTTACTTGGTTCGGAGTCGCGGTCGGTTC
Source organism: Boesenbergia rotunda (assembly GCA_024364735.1). NCBI lineage: Eukaryota > Viridiplantae > Streptophyta > Magnoliopsida > Zingiberales > Zingiberaceae > Boesenbergia > Boesenbergia rotunda. The sequence continues at coordinate 733,558 of JAGFNQ010002513.1, forward strand.
CTACTCCAAGGCCCACGGCCATTGACCGTTTACTGCGGGCAATTCTATATGTGCGCAAAAAGGTTTACAAATAGATACTACAATTGCAGTACAGTAAACTTAAAAGGACAGCTCTTCATTACCGACGTCCGGTGTGGAATGTATCTCGGAGCAGAGGGACGTCGTCGGCGCTTGTATCTCGAGTTGGGAGGTTTCCGGAGCAAAGCGCTTGAGTAGAAGAGCATATTGGCGTTGGAAGCAGTGATGTCTGAAGCCTTGGGGTCGAGAGGCTATTTATAGCCTCCTGGGGCGCCCTGAACGTTGGGGGCGCCCCCCCACGTGTCAGCCGATCCGAGCAACTCTCGGTCAGCCCTTATCCCACTCGAATAGGGCTGAGAGTTGATTGTGGGGGCGCCTGGGACGCTGGGGGCGCCCGGGTTGACTCGATCCACTGGCTTCTCGATGGCTTGACTCTTATCTGCTTCATTGGCTTGAGCTCGGGGCGCCCGGAGCATCCGGGGCGCCCGGGAGCACGGGGGCGCCCGGGAGCATGGGGGCGCCCGCCCAGTATGCTTCCGAAGCGTACTTTTGCTGAACTCATGTTTGGCTTTACTTAGGGCGCCCGGGACCTCCCGGGCGCCCAACCCAGCTGCTGCCTCACTCCTTTGAGGCGTTCTAAGCTGCAGTGACTCGTTCCTGTTAGTGATATGAGAGAAGTGTCCTAAGGCAATCGCCTTATGATTGTAATCATTTATTTTTAATAAATGAATATTCACTATTTGAGTATACATGATTATTTGATTAAGATCTTAAGCTCATTTACTGAATGTCCACAATACAATTTATAGCATGAGAGAATTTGTAATGATTTCACAACTAGTGATTATCTCTACATGTGCAATTGTGAAGTATTGAAATTGTCCCTAGTCGATGAATTGATAAATACGGACAATATCAATTCTGTTGAGATTAGCATGGGTAATTATCTAATCAGCTGATTCTCACTGGCTGGTGACATGGAGATGTCCAGAGATAAACATGAATGCTAGTTAAGGGAACTAGTTCATTGGAGTGACTGGCTGTAAAACCTAATATGGTAGTCTACATATAGATATGCCAGTGAAGTTCTTACTGCAGCTTAAGTGCGATGTTCCTTTGACTTGCGGTGTTCAAGTCATCTGGGTCATGGAGACTTATACTTTGACATCTTAAGCAAGCATCTTCAAGGAGGTGTGGACCCAGGATGATTGGGTATAAGCTGAAGTGCCCGAAGATGTTTGAACAACCTATAAAGGATTCACCACTCCTTGCGAGGAAATGTATACCTGAGGCCTATCGTCGGATTGTTACTCGAAGCCTCTGGCCAGAGCATCACATGTTCAGAGTATGAATCTCTTAAATACATGAGAGTAATTAGAATCCATAGGACGAGGAAACGTTACTTGGGCTAGGTGTGACGTAGTCAACCTAGTGGGGACTGACACACATAGACCATGTCCTGAACCAAGTGGGTATAAGATGGTGAAGGGAATAGGGCACGATTCATTATAGCTGCTGAAGAGTTTCAGAATCATTTCTGAGATCAACCGTTGATCTTTCAATTAATTGGGGATCATGATGTACTACTAGGTGCCACTCATGATCGTTCTATAATTAATTAGTTAATTATGGATGACCAACATAAATTGAAAGCCTATTTGGTCACACGCATAACGAATAATTCGAAGGATTTAAAACAAGTTGAGAATTGGATTCTCCAATCGAGATAGGCTATTTTTGGTAAGTCCAAACAATAGTCAAAACTGAATTTATTTCAGACGCATCAGAAGAATAGAATGACTAAGTCTTTTAAAGACTTAATGGGTGAATTAAATAAGTTTAATTCATTAAGGGATTTGATCCAATTGGGGTTAGATGGGCTGACCAAGGAGGGGGCCTCCTCTCTTCTTGTCATGGCCAGCCACCACCATAAGAGGATAAGACTATTTTGGTTTGTTTTATAAAATAGACCAAAGTTGGTTTATTTTATAAAAGGTTATATAAATTTTATATATATAAATTTTTATATAATGAACCATGAGTTGGTTTGTTTAATAAAATTTATATAATGAACCAATGGTTGGTTTGTTTTATAAATTTTATAATCATGCCAAAAGAAAGAGAGCCTTGATTATGGATTGATTGAGAAATTATTCCATAATCAAGAAGAAGAAACTTGATCATGAGAGCCTTGATTATGGATTGATTGAGAAATTATTCCATAATCAAGGAGAGGTTTGCTTGGGAATTAAGAAACCTCTCCCTATATAAAGGACCCAAGGGGTGCCATGGAAGATGATCAATCCAAGAATTGCTTGGGTTCTCTCCTCTTCTTCTCTTCCTCTCTCTTGGCCGGCCATAGGCCTTCCTTCTTTCTTCTTGCCGTGAGCACATGGAGAAGCATCACGGCGACGAAGTTCTTCCTTGCGACGATCTTCCTCTTCGGCCAACCTTGGTAGTGAGTCTTTCGATTTGATTACTCTCTCGATTTTCGTCGTGTTCACGGAGAATCTAGTAGTTCTCGTGAACATAAAACTCATGGCTTAGCGATGTCATCCTGACGATACTCAACGTGGATACGAATAGAGGCGGAGCTTTCAAGGGACGCTAACGGTTGGATCTCGTCCCTTCTGACAAGTTACGCAAGGTAATTCATAGAGTAATTTCCTTTTCTGCAAAAATTTTATATTACGATTATGTGAACACATTGCATGCTTAGGATATGTGTTAGAATAATTTAGGAAATTATTCATGATTTTGTTTCCGTTGCATGTAATTATGTAACAATTAATATACGTGTCCGCGTCGGCATGCACCCAGTCCCAACAGTGGTATCAGAGCCGGTTAGTGTTCGACATAATCATATAATTGTTTTGCGGAAAACTTTGTCATGATCTCAATTTTGAAAATTTTTTCAATTATGGAAACTTTCCAATTATGGTAAATTTTAGATTTAGGAATTTCAAAGTTTAGAAATCCTCATGAAATTTCACAAACTTTTGAAATATCTCTGTTTCTGAAATTTTATGATAATTGTGAAAACTTTCCATTTTTGGAAACTTTCCAATTTAAAATTTTCCTAATTTTGGAAATTTTCTAATTTTGGAAATACGTAAGTTTTCTTTGTACCAGAAACTTACAATAATTCTGAAAACCTTTTATTTTTGGAAACTTTCCATTTATGGAAAGCTCGTAATTTTGGGCACTTTCTTTTCATGAAAGTCTAGACATTTTATGGAAACATTAATTGACAATTAAATTCAAATTAGTTTTTAAATTATTAACAAAATTCTTTACTTTGGGGAGTGTCTCGGGGAGCCACCCAAATTAAAGTTAGTTGTTATAATTTAATTTCCTATTTTGAATATGAATTGTTAAAATTGATTTGGGTAAGCCTCGGGGAGCCATCCAAATTATATTATTAACAAGTTCTTTAATTGTCAAGTTTAATTTGGTTATGCCTCGGGGTGCAGGCCAAATTAGATTTACAACAAATTTCTTTTCTTTGGGGAGTGCCTCGGGGAGCCACCCAAAGTAAATAATTTGTTGTAATTAATTATCCATAAATAAAATATGTGATCAAATCTTGGAAATTTTTGAGGTGATTCTCAAACGATAATTTCCTTATTTGATTTATGAGGTGATGCTCTTACGTATTGTTGTCTCCAAAATTAATTAGGAAAAATTGTTTCCTATAGAGTTTATTTCCTTAAATAAGATTTTCATGAAAATAATATGTGGTTGAATTAAGGGAATCTGTCTCTTAATTTAATAAGATTTGATTTAGAGAAATCAAAGTCTTAAACATATTATTTCCGAAATTGATTATGACAATTTAGGAAATTGTTTCCCAAAACAATTCCTTGAATAAAGTATGAAATTAGAACTAGGAAATCCGGTTCCTAATTCAATTAATGAGACTTGATAAATTAAGTCACATACATACTTTATTAAGGAAATCGTTAGAACATGACATCATTATATGTCATGAATGTGCTTAAAAAGAAAAGGATGAGACCCAAAACCCCTTACAAAATATTAAGGCCAACACCTTCCATTAATATGGTTAGAACCGGAGTTTTATTTCTCGTTTGGGTTGATGGACACATCCATGCCTGGCTTGAACCTCAACATGTTCAAACCATGGAATTAGTTTATGATTAATATAGTTGGAGTCAGAGGTCAATCCTTAGTTTTGGTTGTTGGACACATCCAAGCCTGACTATACGGTTGAATGAGCTCTAACCATATTAAAACTATTTCTTGATTAATGGGTCAGCCTTAAGCTTGGAGCATCGATTTGTTGTGCCACAGCCAAGGTCGATGTAAAGAGAGGTGCAGTTGGGTGCTATGTATATTGTTGCATACTTGTTAATGAGTTAACAACCCAATGATTTATGCAAACATTCAATTAGTTGATAGTATAATGTGATAGTTACATATGTATAATATGTAATCGGTATAATTACCTACCTTCATAGCTAAGAATAACTTGATGGACTCTAGCCATGGTTGTTCTTATCTATGGTTGGATATCAACCTATTTGGAGATGTTTCTACGATCTCCCGAATTGATAAAAAGGGTTATTCAATTCGAAAAATAAATAGGATTTAATTAATGTATATTGATGCATTCTTTATCATTCTTCTCACATAAGCTCAATTTGTATTTCTAGGATAATCACTTGATCATATCTTCTCTGAATTTGTGTTCCATTTTGGACACCAATAAGCTGACTGGGCCAAACTTCATGGACTGGCTTCGAAACCTGAGGATAGTCCTCAAGGCAGAAAAGCTTGCTTATGTCCTTGAAGAACAACTTCCCAACCATCCTCCTGAAGATGCAACTCCAGACCAGTTAGTGGCCTATCAGAAACATGTGGCCGATTCTGAACTTGCGAGTTGCATCATGCTGGCCGCTATGGTACCTGAGCTGCAAAAGCAGCATGAGCATATGGATGCTCATACCATCATCTTCCATCTTCATGAGCTGTTTGATGAGCAGGCGAGATCCGAAAGGTTCGAGGTCTCCAGACTCCTCTTCACCTCTAAGATGCAGGAAGGCACTTCTGTCTCACAGTTTATGTTGAAGATGTTGGGGTACATTGAGCGACTAGGCACACTCGAATTTGCAATGGATCACGAACTATGTGTTGACTTAATTCTGCTTTGTTTGCCCAAGAGTTACTCACAATTTGTGATGAACTATCGGATGAACAAGCTGGAGACTACCATTCTTGAGTTGCTCAACCTGCTGAAGACTGTAGAGCCTTCTGTAAAGCAGGATCAGAAGACGGTATTGTTAGTTGGTTCCTCAAAGAAAGGCTCTAGGAGGAAGCCCAAAGAACAGAATAAGGGAAAGAAGAAAAAGGCCAAAAAGACTGAAAAGACACCAAAAGGCACTTGCCATCACTGCGGCAAGGAGGGTCACTGGCGAAGAAACTGCAAGGTTTATCTTGAGTCCTTGAAGAAGAAGGCATCCGATGCCCCATCCTCTTCAGGTATCTTCATTATTGAATGTCACTCTATTTCCTCGTCCACCTGGGTACTTGATACTGGGTGTAGCTCACATATATGTAATGACATACAGGGGCTAAGGAATAGAAGAAGACTCGTCAAGGGAGAAGCGAATTTGCGAGTTGGAAATGGAGCAAAGATTGCTGCTGTTGCCATCAGAACATATTTGCTAAAGCTCCCTACTGGACTTGTCTTAGAATTGGATAATTGTTATTTTGTTCCTTCGTTAATAAAGAACATTGTATCTATTTCATGCTTGAATGAAAAGGGTTATCATTTAACTTTTAGTAACAATTGCTGTTACATAACTTTAAATGGTGTTCTTTATGGGACTGGAACTTTATACAATGGTATCTACACGTTAGATTTATCCGGTGACGTTTTCAATATCGAAGT
>JAGFNQ010002514.1:0-238397 GCA_024364735.1 Boesenbergia rotunda
GAATCGTAGATGCTTGGGAACGGGATCCCCAAGAATTTGTGAAGAGAAAGGGCTGTGAGTCGGATAGGCCGCGGCGGGGTCGGCTAAACCTTTCCCTTTATCTGGGCGCGCCTGATGCGCCAGGCTGGACGCTGAAGCTTCGGTCGGGGCCGAGTGGGCCTCGTTCCGAAAAAGTGCTCGGGGAAAATTAGGAATGAAGGGGTCGGGCTGAGCAGCCATACCTTCTGAATTTCCCCGTATAGAGGGCCCAGGGGGCCGGGCCCCTTGACTACCGGTCGGCGGATGCGATTGTTGTGCCTTCTGTGTCCGGACAGCCATCAGCATTTCGTATTCTTCTGGCGAAAGAGTAACCGTCAGTGGATTGGGGTTTTCCATTCTTCGCTCTCGATCAGGCAGAAAGCCCTCCTTCTAGCGCCAAATTTGATCCTGTCGCCGAGCGTAGTGGAGCCGCAACCGGATGACGGTGTAGAGATGAGTGACGTGGATGCTGACGGGATGTCCTCGCGCGGAATGACAACGCCGTGGGGGTGTCCTCCGACCGAACGGAAGTGGATGTCGCCTGGTGCACCTTCGACCGGATGGAGGCGGACCTGCTGAGGAAGATGACCGTTAGCAACCTAGCCGGGAGACGTCCCGGCAAGGCCCTCCGACGGTCAAGTCAGTACTCCGATGAACAGGAAAAATAATGGAGCATGTGAGACGGGGCTTCGCGGCGGTACCTGATAATGAGGAGGGGAGGGGCTTATATAGCCGGGGAAAAGGACCAAGTCTGACCTGTGTCAGGATTCTCTGACTGGTCAGGGATATTGTATGATTCTGTCGATTTGTAGCCAACATTCCTTGTCGTATACTACTTGTCTTATGTGAGGACAAAGACAGTTTCTGTAAGTCTCTGACCAGCGCCGCCTGGCACCAACGGCGTGACAGGGCGGCGTGCCAGGGAGTGTCAGTTCACACGAGTGGTGACAGCCTGTTATCTGCAGCTGGTGCAGGTGTATTTTGTCGTTATCCCTGGGGGATTTTGGGAGAGAGTGCCCGGTGGGCGCCGGCGTGCAAGCCTGGGGGACTATGTATGTGAAGGGTTGGGGCGGATAGCACCCGAACAATTAGGCGTGTAGCCCTTCTATGGCCGGGCGGCAGTCACCGACTAAACGAGGTATAATAACCTTATGATGGCCGGCCGGGATTGACCGGCCGGATGAACCGCTACATTTATTCTGACCGGCCGCCTTGAGTCCGACCGGCCGGCATAGACCCTGGGACCGGCTAGGGGGTGTCAAGCTGGCTACCCGTACAATGACATGGACCCTGAAGTTGGCCAGGCCATGTTGCCACGTGGGCTGTTCATACGGTGACAAAGATAGGGCGGGATCAGATATCATTTAGCTAGCTTGTAAATTGTTTGGGAAACCATCTACCTCTTACCTTTATAGGATTGCACCTTCTATATTGGCAAATTTCTGACAATTAGGTTAAAGGCAACACCAACCTTGACAGGCAAACTCGATTTCTAAGATCAATATATTTTTGACCACCATCTGCAGATGCCAGAATAATCATGAAGAGCCTCCGGAGCTATGGTGCAGCGGTAGGACGATTAGTCGCTATCCTAGACATCCGCGGTTCGATCCCCAGCTACGGCGTATTTGTAAGAATTTTTCTTCCAAATGGGGCGCGAACCCTGGGACGCTAGGCTTCTAGACCGTCCACTGCGAGCACTTCCTGATTTACCCTGGCAGCCGGTGGGAAATTTCCGTGAGGCCGGGCCGGTCGCCCGAGGTTAGAAAAATCTCGTTAATCGTTTTTCAGAATAATCATGAAGAGTTTACATATGATTTTGCCCCCGGGACTATGGTGCAGCGGTAGTGCGATTAGTCGCTATCCCAGGCATTTGCGGTTCAATCCCTAACTACAACGTATTTTGCAGGAATTTTTCCTCCCCTAGGACGCTGGGCTTCTAGATCGCCCACCGCGAGCTTCCTGATTTACTCTGGTGATCGGTGAGAAACTTTCGTCGGGTCGGGCTGGGCCGATCACCCCAGATTCATCTGCTACCTGATCCAGAATAATCATAAAGAGGCCCCCGGGCTATGGTACAACGGTAGGGCGACTAGTCGCTATCTCAGGCTTCCGCGGTTCGATCTTTAGCTACGTCGTATTTTGCAGGAATTTTTCCTCCAAATGAGGCACGAACCCTGGGACACTGAGCTTCTAGACCGCCCACCGCGAGCGCTTCCCGATTTATCCTGGTGACCGGTGGGGAACTTCCATAAGGCCGATCCGGTCATCCTAGGTTCGTCTGCTATCTGGTCTAACATTTTTTTTTTCAGAATAATCATGAAGTGGTTTCATAGGATGAACTGATGGCTGGTGTACGAGGCATTGTCACCATGAGGTCTTGGAGTCAAATCCTGATGAAGATAGGCGTATGCCCTCCCTTATACGCTAGTCACTGTCCGGACTATTAGCTCCTGTGATTTACCTCCTCCGTGTTAGCCCTGAGACGGATTAGAGAGGAGGGGGGGGGAGGGGAGGGGAGAGATACTGGGGGCGAGTGAATCGTCTTTTTTCCACCTGAATAATCATGGAGAGTAATATTCCAAGAGTATGCTAACATTTGGAGGATTAATGACAAGTGACTGATACACGAGTAGATCCCTCAGAGCAGAGGTTTTAATCATGGAATTCCTTGTGAGGCCTATCAATGCTTTATGCGACTTGATTCGTTCAGGATCCAGGAGGGAGAAACAAAGACAATCTGGGTTTACCAAGTGAATTGCTTATCAGTACCTCACCAATGTGTATTTTGCTTGGATACTATGATATTCAAGCATCCATGATCATGGATAACATTATGGAACCTATGGATCAGTTTTGCAGATATTACATGGAGGTTGAGGGCTTCTTATTTGATGGAAAACATCACATTAAACCACACAAGAGAAAACTATGAAAAATTTGTACTGATAAACAGAAGATAATTGAAAAAGTGAAGGGACTGCAGCATCTCTCATGCCAAATAGCAGTCTTGTTGGGAGAATGAAAATGAGGACAAGTTGGAAAAGCTCCTGCAGAGCTTGGAATACAGTGCTCTAGGTGTCGTGTTGGACTCTTTGTCTGGGTACCCAACTAATGTGTCAGTGCTATTTGTTTGGAAATTATCTTTCAGGAGACTGAAACTTATAAGAGACAATAATCAATAACACTGTACACTACTAGGTATTGACATGCTTCTTCAAAGTGAAAGGATATGATACACAGAAAAAAAAAGAAGAATTGTTTTTGTAAAATGAAAAGATAGATGTCTTCTGATTTGCACGCTTGTGATTTCATCAGCTACTGCTCTTGTTTTTTCCTTCCCTTTTTTTTTTTTTGGTGTTGCTTTCTTCTCAACATACGCATTTATATATTGACTGGATTTAGAACATATTCCTTCTTCTTTTTTGCATTCTTGGTACCTGTGTTTAATAAAGAACACTTTGTGGAGCATTTAGCATTTCCAGATGCTAATTCAATTTCCTTTTAAATAATCTTAGCCACAAGCCGTAAGCATTTATAGCTAGTAAAAAATCAAAGTTTTTGACCCTTAACAGTTTGCAGTATGAACTAATACTAAATTGTTAGCCGCTTCTAAATGAAAGTGGATGTCAAGGGAAATCGGTCAGATGGTATTAAGTTTACTAATATTATTCAGTACAGTAAAGTTTCATGAAACAACCTCTTACAAAGTAAGGTAAGACGGTGTATAATAGACTCTTCCCTAGGATCCCGCATGGCGGGAGTTTCATGGACAGTAAGGTTTCATGAAAAGAAAAAGCATTTAACTTTTGAGAAGTACTCTAGAAATCAATCCTTGAAGATAGCAATATGTTAAATTAGTATGTTGGCAGTTCCTTTTCTTTTACATGAATACAACATGTGCCTTAGGGTTCACCAGTAATAATTTTGTTGTGATGTAGGAATGGGAAAGGCCTAGACCTCCCAGGTGACCCGATATATTCCCACAATTTAGCCCGATGAAGACTCCACTGCCGCATCCTCTACCCGAGGACCCCCCTGAAGAGGATGAGGAAGACGAGGAAGAACAGAAGGAGGAGGAGGAGAGAGAAGAAAACCCAGAGGAGGAAGAATCAGAAAACCCAGAGCAATCCAAGATGCAACAGCGGTGGCCTTGCCTCTTGAGCACTAGTATCATATTTTGTCCCGATGATAAGTACTCGATTTGTCATTCTACTAGATGAGATTCTGATCTAAATTTTGACTCTCGTGTCATCCTTTTTTTTTCCTGGTTGATATATGAATATGATGATATTGATCATAACACTGGCATATTTGTTTGTTGAGTGATACTTTTTTTTTTAGAATTCAATCAAATGTTCATTAGCATAGCTACCTAATTACTAAAAATATTGTTAAGCTTTCACTCTAATTCCGAAAGTGGAAGAAATGAGGAGATTAGCGTTTGCAATTTGATACTAGATCAACCTGCCTACGCAGGGTGATTAGCAGGGCTAAAAGGCCCGATCAATTACAAGGTACCTAAACCATTCTTCAGTGCAGCAAACCTCGCCGCCAACTGATCATAATCCGGCAGTCTCGGATGCACTCGACCGCGACAATGACTCCTTGTATCAGGCTCAGCTGGGCTAGCCGATTCTAATGGCAAGGAGGAAGTTCTTTTTGGAGTAGGCACTTTGATTCCATGTTGGTGCTTAACTATACTTCTTGTTGTTGTTGCAGCTTTATCTGTTCCTTTCCTGCTATAGTACAACAAGAGGTCATCCAAGATCTTTTCTTCCTCATCGTGTTCATCCTGAGTTGCCTCGCCATCTCCCCTCTCCTGCCCTTCGTCTCCACTCGAACGTTGACGCAAGAATTTGCCATATCCTAAAGCCATGTAACTGTCAAGGTCTTCTCGATCAAGGCTCGTGGGCATCTCCTTGGCGTCAGTAACGGGTGATATTCGGAACTGTCTCCGCACAGAAAAGGGCTTTGGCTTCTCGGCATGAACAACTCCGGCAACCTCCATGTTCGGCCTGATAACATTATTTTCTTCCTCATTCTTGATCTTTCCTCTCGTTTTATTGATGCCGTTGTGTTCGTCGAATGGTCGAGTTGCTGCATTATTCACTGGTTTTGGATTCAAAGACTTCACTGAATCATGAACGCCCTTCGTCTCCTTGTCACTTCGAGTCTGGTTGACGGATTCCGGTGAAGGAAGATCGCTTGATGCTTCACCTTTCTTGTCTCTCCAACTTACTGAAAATTCATCGGCGATATCTTGCATCGCCTTGAGCTTCCATTCCCTCGAGAAAGATTTCCTCTTTGTTTTTTCGGCGAACTGCAAGGAAAATTGTGTGAGAAAGAAAATGAATCGATGCGTTCGGTGTGCTTGGAATTTGCCCATTAGGATTGGCACCTCGGCGTTCACGGACGACTCCATGCAACTCCCGTATCTCTCTACGAAGAGTGACCGGAGATCACGCAACTCCGGCAAATCGGAGAATCTTGCTGCCGCATAAATTAGAGTCGATATCGCCTCCTTGGATTCTTCAGGACATTCTCTGTCAAAAGGATATCAAATTAATTAGCGAATGAGAATCCAAGAAAGCTCGATGAATCCTGAAGAACAATACCTCTGCTTTTGAAGAGTTGGAAGCTGACTCGAGATGCATTCACAGAGTTTTTCGATCGTCTCGTAGCAGGACACCAGGTTTATCTCCACAATTAGCGCGTCCATCTTCGCGGAATCAAAGTTTTAAGTCGCTAAAAATTCAATCTTTTCGAGGGTTCATCGAACGAGGAGCTCAATCTCCTTACCCTTCCAAAGGCCGAAGACTCACGGCCGGCGGCGATAAGGTCAGCGACGTCCTTCTTCAGGATCCGCACCACCACCCGCTTCTTCTTCTTGATCAGTTCCATCCTCAACTTTATGCACCGCACCGCCTGCTTGCTGCCATGGATCAAGCACCACGAACACATCCGATTTCAATCCAATTCTAAACTAAGAATTCAGTTATGTAATTCTCACCATTTCTTAGAGAATTTTCCAAGTATCAAAGCATCAAACATCTTTCTTAAGGAACAGGAGGTGATTAGAAAAGGCAATTCAAACAGCTCGAACTGTATATATCAATGTCAGGAAGAACAAGAAGCAGCAGAAAAGGGGAAAAAAAACAGAGAGGAGAATTTATCGAACAGAACTGAATAAAATCTGGAGAAAAAGAGAAAGAGATGGTGGGCGTGGATTGCGGGGCGAGAGGTTTGGCTCCTCACGTTAGGAAAACCGTTCGATCATCATGCACAAAAAAACTAAAAACACAAATTCAAGGCAAAAACAGAGGAGTTTTGTTTGAGCTCTGCGCTAATTTTAAATGCGGAGGAGGAGGAGGAGGCTAAATCTTTTTATAAATTGAGACGTTGGTGGTGCGATCTCATGCTCCTCGTGATCCGGCGGCCTACTCGAGGCTTTTTAATTTTTATCGCCGGAATTAGGAGTTCTTGACTTGTCATTTCTTCATTGGTTGAGTTAGTTCCGAACAAAAATTGATAAATGATTAAGAAAAAGATAAATTATTATTATTATTATAATTCGTAGCTCTGCGCTAATTATTATGACCGATTCGTATGCTTTTTTTTAATGATAATGATTAAAAATCAAATATGAGTTCAACAATTAATCCATAGATATTTAATAAAATTATTTTCTAAAGGAATCATTGTACGTGCCCATTGCTAAACGCGCCTCCAAAATTTAGTAAAACTTAAGCGTGCATGTTTATTTTTTTTTCATTTTATGAAAAAATATAATTTTATAGAATATAATATTTACTTTATATTTTTCATATTTATTTTTTTAGAAAAACAAATGTTATTTTCTGAAAATTCAAGAATATCTAAAAAATAATTTTCTAAAAAAATAAAATTTTTTAGAAAATAAAAATAAAAAACTCTAAAACCAAACATTATTTTTCTGTATTTTTCTTTTATTTTCTAGAAAATCATACAAAATTTAGTTTACTACGTCTCTATTTTTATTTTCTAAAAATCATATTTTCATATTTTTTAGAAAATAATTTTATTTTATTCTTTAATTTATAAAAAAATACTATATCTTTTTTAAAAAAATAAATATGAAAAATATAAATAAAATACATTGCATGGAAAATTATACTTTCTCAAAAAATGAAAATAGAAAACGATGATGATGAAAAAAAAAAATCAAACGCAATATTTTTTTATTTATTAAAAATAATTTTTAAATATTCTTTAATTATCTTAAAAATAATATTTTTTAAAAAACCGGATGTGAAAAATATAAACCAAATATAATTTTTTTAAAAAATCACATTGCTGCCTATATTTTCTGTTTTTTTATAATAGCTCAAACTTGCACCTTTTATGGAAAAAAAATCATTCGAGTTTGTGAAAAAAATATACAGAAATTAATTTTGGCTTGTAACTAACTAAAACTCATCGTCAAACGGTTTTTTATAAAATGAACTTAAATGAGAACTTAACTAAAAAATTATCCCTTTCAAGTTTAAAAACATAGAACAATCTTTGATTATTACATACTGTACTGTGCAAAATTAACCCCAAAAACAAAGGATTACAGGCAATTACCCACCAAGAAGCAACGAGACAACCTCGAATGATGGTGTTTTCTCTAACTCTAACCCAAAGAATAATTGGACTACAAAACCCAAATTCGTTCTCCGTCACACAGATTGCATTTAAATTTAAGTATACAATTCCATAAAAACAGATCCGGGTGAGTAGTTTTCAGAGAGGGTTAAGGACCGGTCGGAGCGAGTCCGGGTCGAACGAATGTAAGTGGAGATGACCTAAGTCGGGTGAGCCAGATACAGATACAATGAGGGGAGGTGAAAAGTCGAAGTAAATGAACTCATGATGTGGCCGCTGGTATCTGGACCCGAACTCCAAGTCAGAATCAAATTGGATCATACACTCGGGGTCGCCCACTCGGGATACACTGGGGGTCGGTCGCCCGGGGTCGGCCACTCGGGGTACACTGGCGGTCGGTAACCTGGAGTCGGGCACCCGGGATCAGGCCACTCGAGGTCGGTCACCCGGAGTTGGGCACTCGTGGTCGGCCACTCGGGGTACACTGGGGGTCGGCCACTCGGGGTACACTGGGGGTCGGTCACCCAGGGTCGGGCACCCGAGATCAGGCCACTCGAGGTCGGTCACCCGGAGTCGGGCACTCGGGGTCGGCCACTCGGGGTGCACTACAGATTGGTCACCCGGGGTCGGCCACCCGAGATCAGGCCACCCGAGGTCGATCACCCGGAGTCAGGCACACTAGAGGTCGATCACACGGGTTCGGGCGCTCGGGGTCGGGCACCTAGGGTCGGGCACCCGGGGTTGGTCTCTCGGGGTCGGACACCCAAAGATGACTGAGGAACCAGGCTTGCCCGACCGACCCACGCTGAGAGTCGATACGATCCGACCGGATGGGCCCTAACAATTAAGGATCCATCTCGATAGTAAATATCTGCCAAATCTCTGACATAATCATTACCTGACAAAGCCGTCAAGTATTAATGAGGATCAGAGGAGACGAGTTGAGCAGATTGTCAGGCGGTTGTGACAGCCTCACAAGGCAACTGGAGTTGTCATCAGCTCAGTCTGCCAACTAGTCAGTTCTTAATGAGATGAGACAGTTTTGACAAGACAGGGAGCCTTCTCCTCCCTTATATAAACCCTTCATGGGGCTCCAAGAAAGAGATCGCCGTCATTTTGCAACCTCAACTCCACTTTGTGTTCTTCATTTTGATCCGACCCAAGTGATTGATATTGGATCCGTAGTTGAGCCCGACCCCGACCCCCACGCTACAACAGACCTGATCATCTTGGTCGGACCGAGTCAGTCGAGTGGGAAAACCGTCTTCACTTATCGACATATCAAAAACTATAGTACTATCATGCAAATTCATAAGCTTGTCGATATACAATCCAATCTTTAAGGGCGGGTTATGTGGCTTTCCAGATGGATTGCTTTACTCAGCTTCCAGTAACCTATGCCGAATCTCTTCGGCATTTGCTGACTTGTTTACGCTACAAAAATCACAAAAATTCACAGTCAGCAGACATTTTAATTTAAGTTGGCAAACATGTAAACATCCAGAAATCAATTTTTATCGCTCAAATCGTAGCAGTCCTTTCTGAGATCCAGTCCGGAGTTAATTCTACCAAAAGTTTCAACTGTTCTTCCACTTCACCCGCAGATTCAAGTCCCACGGGTTTAGATCATTACTCTTGAGACATTATAATTAAGTAGTAAAATACATCATGCAAGTTGCAATACCTCTGTTTATTGTTTTGCAGTGATTTGATGTTTAACTTGTTAATCAATTCGTGTTTTGTCACAACAGTTTTCTTCCATGACTGATATGCAAGTAGAATCATGTCCAACGCATTGGGTATAGAGGCTATCGACTTTTCCTTCTACTTGCATCACCAAGCTTTTTCCTCTTGCAGAAATTTCATCTCTTTCTCTCTAATCAGGAAAGACAGATACTTAGACAATCCCCATCTTACTTTTACATCTCAAACAGTAAAGAAACTACATTCATTTGATTTCTGGATATATAACAAAAACTAAAGCAAGAAACTTATCAAAGAAACCTCCTTCAAGCCCTCAATGAAGTAACTATCAGGCTAAACAAATATGCAGACCCAATCAAAGAAGAACAGGATTTGTTCAATTAGAATCAAATAGATCTTTGGTGGTCTACAATATGCAACCATGAGATGCAATGGACCCAAGGGAGGAGCATTTCAAGGTACTTAGTCAGGCATTAAAATTTATACAGAAAAAAGTAAAAGAACTTACAGATTGTGAAAGGGATTTTGGTAGTATATGGAGGACATCTTCATCAGCAGACAAATTTCTATCCTCATCCTTCTCAGTCGTAAACAACTTCGTCTTGGTTGACCTCTGATCCTGTAGTGAGGTGGCGATCCCCAGGGCCGGATAGTCTCCCGGGCGGCACGAGCTGGGGAGGTGGCAACGATCTGGCGGCGCTCCGGCTTAGTTATGCAAAACAACGACCGTCAGTAAATCCGCTGGGGGTTTCCCCGGTCAGGCACTCCGACGGTCAAGTCAGTATCCACGGGCGCAATAGTGGAATTGAATTGAAATGAGGCAATAGATTAGAGAGCTCGCGCGCGCATACCGCGGGAGGCGGAGTGAAGGGTTTATATAGCTGGGGGGACTGACAACCCCTGTCTGTGATTGACTGGACTAGGTTGTGGTGCCTGTCAGCCCGTATAAGAGCACTAGGGAACGGCGCGACAGGACGCGGGGTGCTCGGGCAGTACGATAGTACTGGATTGGCGATCTGGCAGCGAGATGTGTCAGAGACAAGGCGTGCAGTACTCCGATCTCAGGGTTGTACCCTGGATATGACGGTATAGGGGGCCTATGGACGAAATAGTCTGTGCCCTGAGCGTCGACCGGCGGGTCCAGGTGTCGAGGACCGAGTCGAGTAATGGCCAGGGAGCGTGGGCAACCACGCGTCCGACTGGGAGTGTTGAGGCGCAGAATACACCTTGAGTCGGTGGTTTACCGGGATATGCCTGGCTGATTATGTTGGGTGTCTGGTTCGTTTGGTGAGCCAGGAGTGTGGGCCGCCACGCGTCCGACTGGAGCGCACGATCTAGGTCTAGGTCGGGAAATGGGTCGAGGTGACCGGACCAGGAGAGGCCAGGGGTCGGCCCGACCGATCCTGCTTGCTGCTGGCTAAATAGCACCCCCAGGAGGGGGCCTCCGGGCTCAAGGACCCCCTGGGCGACGCCTTTGCTAATCCATCTGCTGGGTCTCCGTGGCGCCAGGCTAGCTGGCTGAGCGGACCGACTTACCCATAGGCAAGGCCGGGATCATAGCGGGCCGGCTTACCCGTAGGCAAGACTGGGATTAGCCTCTTTGCAGTTTTTACCAATATTGGACTGTCATGGCCAGGAGTCATCCAACATCTCTTTGGAGCAGGATATTTCGGAGTGCAACCCATTAACCGCAAGGGAGCGGATAGGCACTTTGCAGGAGTTTGTAGGTGACAATTTTGTTCTTTGCTCAAATAATTGTCAGCTGTCAGCATGTCTTCATTCCCTTCATCGCTTCCATATTTTGTCGACAAGACTGTGGTAGGCAACCCAAGTAATTGGTTCCTATGTACCTGTGGTGCTGAGGCATGCTCAAAAAATGAGGCAACAAAAATAGGAATATCATTGCAGATAGATGCATCACTGAGGCATGCCAAAGGAGTTTTCTCTGAATTAGGGATGGGAAGATTGCTTGAAAACCATCTCTGAAAACATCGGGACGTGAGAGATGATGGTATGAAATGATGCTGGCTAATTAAACTCGGTGAAGATTCTCTGAATGTCGCATTGGCATTGATGTTCATAAGCGGATTTGTGTTAAGCTTCGTTGGATTAAATGGATGCGGGAGTTCATCCTCAGGAACATCATCTCCCTGATATAAAATCTTACCATTAGCAATGATCTAAAGAAACCACAGAGTATAGAATGCAAAATCACAATGTATCAACTAAATATCATAAACACAATTGCCAAAAACAAATATAATCAGTTGCCATTGCATAAGGGAAAAAAGATAGAGAATCATTCCAAAATGTCAGGACAGAATATTTCTGATTGCAAATAGAAATTGGCTTAACGTGTCAGATAATAGATATCTTTTACATAATAAGCAAGAAAATAGAATATTTGATAACCAAAATTGTGATTAATATATTTAGCAGAGGATATCACCAAACTTTCTCAGTGTCGGCTAATGGTATTAAAGAAAAGACATTTAAGTTGCAACCAATTAAACTGCAAAACAAAGAGGGATTCCATTACCTCTGGGTGCTCTTTGTCGAAGTTAAGCAACCTTTCTCTGAAATTTTGTGACTCTACTGGATTTAATTTATCATCTAGAAAATTTTCTAGTTATTTCTAGACATTCTGTCAATAATTTATTAATATAATAGAATATTAGAGAATTTCTAGACATTCTGTCAATAATTTATTAATATAATAGAATACTTTTAATGAATTTCTTTGTTTGCTTGAGAAGATAAATAAATATATATGTGATTCAATTAGAGGAATATAATTTATTTGAGAGAAATTATATAACTGAAAGTCAACTCATTTAATTCTATATAGTATATAATAGGGTTGAGCACTCCATGGCTGACACGTGGATGGAAGAAACTATATGACAAGATGTATCGAGTCTCAGCGACTCTCTTTTTGGAGCACCCGAGACTCTCTCGGGAAGGGAATTCCCTGAGACCTTCAGTGGGCAGACACGGCCCGGAGATCAAATCAGAAGACACACTCCCGAGATCACCTTGGGAAGCCAGGTCCCCGAGACCACCTCGGGGAGGCAAGATGCCTGAGACCCTCCGGGCTAGAAGACCCCGAGATCACCTCAGGGAAGCGGAGCCCACGAAGCATTCAGCCTCAACCATAATTATCGCAACGGTCCGAATTTAATGACGGCGTAGACCGTTGCAAAGGTTATCCTGTAACCGATAATTAAGATGACGTGGCAAATATCGTGGAGACTCGCGGGACGTCCGCTGCAGGTATAAAAGGTACTCTAACCCCTCCGGTAAGGGGGGTTACACCTTCTCTAATTCACACATACTCTCTGGTCTTCTTTTCATCTCCTTGATAGAGGCACTGACTTGAGCGTCGATGTGGGTTCCACTGGACAACCTCCTGCGTGTTCCCCTAACGCTCGTGTTAATCTCGCAGGGTGTGAGTTCCTCCTCTAGCGTCAACGTCCGCGTGGGTTGAACCTTGGTGACTGGTCGTCGACGTCGATTCCTTCCGGAACAAGTTTGACGTCGTCTGTGGGAAACCAATAAAGCACCAAAAGGAGCACCGATGGCCGAGCCGGTGGAACAATCCATTGTTCTGACGAAGGAGGAACTGGATCGCTTGGTGGCAAATGACATCAAAGAGGCACTTGAACAGCACCAAATCGAGAAGGCCACCTCACAGTGAGGTTCTTCTGTGCGGGAGGAGATCCCCAAAGTCTCCATCTCGCACCCTCAACCGCGAAGATCCGTCACACCACCGGGGCAACGCGCCGGAGCAGCCTCGGACCACCAGCGAGACTCTCCCGGAGATATTAAGAAGGCCAACTCGGTAGCCTCTAGCGTGCTGAGACATGAAGAAGGACAGGAGAAGAGGGAGGAACATAAGGCCTCCCGTAAGGCTCCCTCTACTTCCTTCTCATATGAGATTGTAGAAGATCCCATGCCAAAGTAGTTTTGCGGGTCTGGGATTTTTGATTACGACGGGAAGATAGATCCGGAGGATCATGTCTGCAAGTTTGAAAATACAACACTCCTACACCAGTACACTGACGATGTGAAGTGCCGGGTGTTCTTAAATACCCTATCCGGAGAGCCCAACGATGGTTCCAGAGGTTGCCCCCCAGTTCTATCAACTCCTTCATGGAATTTAGAACCGCCTTCCTCCACCACTTCGCCAGTAGCCGCCGCTATCAGAAGATGACACTCAATCTATTCCTCTCAAGTAAAAGCCGAAGGTACCGCTCAAGGAGTACATCCAGCGGTTCAACCGGGTGACGCAAGATATGCCAAGTGCGACGTCGGAAATCCTCGTCAGTGCCTCTACACAAGGCCTCTCGGAAGGGGAGAAGCCACCCGCTAGCTTTGATGATCTGATGGGGCATTCCGTCAAGCACGTCAACGTGGAGGAGCTGTAATTCGCGCGTCGCAAGGAACCAACCGGAGCCCCTCCCTCAAGTCGTTACCCGATCCGAGAGGAGGGAACCCCCAGTACCAGCCCGAGGAAAAGATGTTCACCCGGGGAAGGACTAGTGGGCTGGCAAGCGAAAGCTGGTCAAGACAGTGGACACCGAGCAGCCGGAGCCACTGATGAAGTACTGCAGCTTCCACGGCAGTACGATACACTCCGCCGAGGAGTGTCATGCCTTGAAGAAGAAATTGAGTGAGGAGGCAGACACCAAATCTTGGAAGAAGTGGAGGAAGATGGGGTATCGCCGGAGTTCCCCTCAGCGAAGCTCTTCTCCCCAACAACGCCTGTCGAGGGAGAGTGAGACCCAGCATCGGTCTCGGTCACAGTCAAGGGGAAGAAGTTGGGGGCCTGCACCCTGCAGGTCTCTCTCCATGGAAAGAGACCCCAGGTAGGGCACGGCTCCTGCATGCGGCCCGCCCTCGGGACATGTAGGAGTAATCTCCAGAGTGTTGGTGCAATCTTAGTTAGGTCAAGGTTGACCTAGTTTGACTAGGCTCGGATGAGCTTAAGTCTGGTAAGCTTGGTGAGCTTAAGTTTGAATGTTTCGATGTTTGATAATGATGTTTGAATGTCGTATAATGTCAAGTGGGTTAAGGTTGACTGAAGACTTGACTAGGTGAAGTTCAGGTGGATCGGGGAGATCACACACTGGCATGGGAAAAGACCTAGTGGGACTAGGCACACCTAGTGGGACTAGGTGAAGTCCAGGTGGATCAGGGAGATCGCACGCTGGCATGGGAAAAGACCTAGTGGGACTAGGCACACCTAGTGGGACTAGGTGAAGTCCAGGTGGATCGGGGAGATCGCACGCTGGCACGAGAAAAGACCTAGTGGGACTAGGTGAACTCCAGGTGGATCGGGGAGATCGCATGCTGGCACGCGAAAAGACCTAGTGGGACTAAGCACACCGAGTGGGACTAGGTGAAGTCCAGGTGGATCGGGGAGATCGCACGCTGACATGGGAAAAGATCTAGTGGGACTAGACACACCTAGTGGGACTAGGTGAAGTCCAGATGGATCGGGGAGATCGCATGCTGGCACAAGAAAAAGTCCTAGTTGGGAACTAGGTAAGGGAAAGTCCTAACGGGTCTCGGTTGACCGTAGTTTGGCAAAGGAACCCTAGCTTAAGGTTAGGTTTGAGCAATCGATTGGGTGACCGTTTGGGTTGTTATCTCGTGAGAACAGAAGGTGGTTGAATCGATTGAGTAATCGATTCAGCCTTCCCTTAATCGATTGGTCAATCGATTAAGGGGTTCGGTAATCGATCAGGTGATCGACTGCAGTGTGACGCGAGAGCACAGAGAGGTGTTGAATCGATTTAGCAATCGATTAAGAGCAGTTTTAATCGATTGGCTAATCGATTCAGGTTCAAAAACTAGCCGTTGAACGGCTAAGTATGACGTGGTAATCGATTGGGTAATCGATTAGGAAACTCTTGGCGTCAGGTATAAGGGTTTTCACGCAGGTTTTGAGCCACAACTCTTCTCCCCTTCTTCTCCTTCATCAGTGTCATCTCAAGGGAAGCTTTGGAGGATATTGCTGTTGCATTTCCAAGGTTCTAGAGGCAATCACAAGCTTGAAGATAGCAAGGAAAGCAAAGCTTGAGCTTATCATTGTAAATCTTGTAAGATTTCATTTTGCATTTGCTTAGATTCTTGTTGTATCTTATTGGAAGCTTGTAAGAGGTTTCTCCACTTCAAGAAGGAGATCTTTCATAGTGTATGAGGGAGTGAGGAGAGTGGATCCTTGGATTAGTCACCCGTCCGGGGTGGATACCAAGTAAATCCTTAGTGTTAGCGTTTGCTCGAGTCTTCCGCCGCGACAAATCATCACGGAGCAAATCGGAGCTAATCACCCCCCCCCCCCCACTCTAGCTTGCCTACCGGTCCTAACACAGAGGACCCACCGGAGGGAGAGGCGGTGAGAACGACGAGCTCATAGAGAGGGAGGGGCGGCGAGAGGCTGTTGGTGACGAGAATGCTTTCTAATTTGAAGGTTGAATGAATGTGTTTAATAAAAAAAATGACCAGGATAAGCCATGAGAGCAGCTCGCACGATTCTGCACGATTCTGCCTATGCTAAGGACTTTACCGTGCAAACCTTAACTATTTTATTGGTTTGAAATTTTTTGTGTGCTTAATATTATAATCCAAATGGGAAGATTAACCCGTAGGTATAATTGCAAACAAAAAATAAAGAAAAAAATAAAATGAAAAATAAAGAAAAATTCAAATATACTAGGTTCGCGCGCGCGCACACACACATGAATTCTTTTATCTTAAAAATGATAACCCAAGAAGAAAATCTGAACTTTAAAAGGAAAATCTTATTGATTTAAACTTACTAGTTATGAAAATAATTTCAAATCTAAAATTAATTAAGATTTGTATGGAGTGCAGCAGAATTATATATATATATATATATATATATATATATATATATAAAATCTTCTTACTTAATTTGAGATAAAATAAGGATATGTTTTCTCCATTGTTTTAGTCTATTCTTCATTTCATGCCCAAGCTATCTACCATGAACAATCTAAATAAGATACAAAATATTCTAACATCCTGACAAGAATGATAATTTGAAACATGACTCATAATAAAACACCGTTGACAAAGATTTGATAACTAACCTTCCAAAAGTTGAAGGGTCTGACCTCAATGTGGGTTCCCCGCGTGTTCCCCTCGATCCATCGACCGACACCAAAAGGCAGGTCTGCTCATCATTCTGAAATTCTTGATATGGTTTGCACATTTTTTTTATTGGAGTAAAAAATAATAATAATATTCATCTTAGATGATTTAAAATTATCATTCCTCATCTTTCCTCCGATTAAATACAGATTCATAAATTATGAAAATATTTTATTTTAAAATAATGACCCTTTACATTAGAAAGTCAAATATTCAATGAGATATTTTATATCCGTTGAAAATTAATCCTAAAATTTATTAGACCAACTATCCATATAGGTACCATTGCATATCCTTTCATCCTTTGCCAAGAGTATAGATGCTTCTTGGATTTTTTTTTGTTTTTGGTAATGATGGTATTTAACTGTACGAATTGATTAATTTTGAACCTGATTAATTCGATCTCATAAAAATTATCTATCGGCTATTAAAATAAATTAAAAATATTCATACCTATGTCCAAATGACTAATGTTTTTACAATTTCGAGTGCTTTTGATCTGATTCTTTGAGGGGGAAAAAAACTAGGGGTGTAAACGAGCCAAGCCGCTCGCGAGCTATTCGGGTCTCGATTCGAAAAATAATTCGTTCAAGTTCGTTCGATTAAGTTAACGAGTCGAGCTCGAGCTTGATTTCGAGCTCGAAAACATTATTGAGCCGAGCTCGAGCTTAGCAATATTTGGTTCGTGAGCTCGCGAACGTGTTCGTTAAGAGGCTCGCGAACGTGTTCGTTAAGAGGCTCGCGAACGTGTTCGTTAAGAGGCTCGCGAACGTGTTCGTTAAGAGGCTCGCGAACGTGTTCGTTAAGAGACACGTTTATCTTATTATATATTATTTATATATACATATATAATTAAATATCACATAAATAATAAATAAAATCATATATAATTAATTATTATAATTATTTATTTAAAATGAGTTCGAATTAAGCTCGTTTAATTTTTAAGCGAGCTTTTTTCGAGCCGAGCTCGAACTATTTAATTTTATTACGAGCCAAACTCGAGCTTAAGAATTAAAATTTGAATCGAATTCGAGCCCGAGCTCGAGCCTAAAAATACCAAACCGAGCTCGAACTCGAACCTCATACTGTTCGACTCGGCTCGGCTCGATTACACCCTAGGGAAAACCCATAATACTTTCAAAAATGTATCAAATGAAATATCATTTCTTTTTCAACAAAAATATTCTTCAATTTTGTTTTCAAGGAAAATAGATGAAGATAATGCTCCTGACGTAAGTAATATGGAATCACTTTTACTTGGGAAAGAAAGAAAACATTCTGATGCTATTTGGAAATTTAAATTGTTGCGAGGGAATCAAAATTCAAAAAGTCAATAAAAATAAATTTTGAAAATATTATAGTTTTTTTTTCTTTCCTTATTCATAAATCTCAGGTGTTCTTTAAATCCCATTTGAGAGATATCATTAATCCTCGAATGAATGCTCTTATCCAGCGTCAATTAATAACAATTTTCCACCTAAACCTTTGAAATTAAGAAGAATTATCTCATTTGATCAATCAATAAACTTGATTTCTTGCAGAGTTGTTAGGAATCAAATGATCAAGCACAAAAAAAAAATCGCCAATACTTAATAATTTCATTGTTTAGTTCATAGAAAGTTTTTAACCTGCACCGAGCAAGTACAAAAACAAGTATTTTTTACTACAGTTGACTATTAAACTCGTGAAAATTGAATTCCACGGGCGAATTTTTGTGAAAACATTCAAACACCAGAGGGAATTGAATAAGTTCATGGCCGCGTTCTTTGAAAATCTCATCTGATCATGTTTAAACAGTCTCAGATAATCTGTGGAAAGATCCCAATTATTATTATTATTATAAACACCAAGTGGAATCTGCAAGCTAAGCATGTTACTTCAGCTTCAAATGGCGTCCTCGAGTTGACTT
Organism: Boesenbergia rotunda; assembly: GCA_024364735.1. NCBI lineage: Eukaryota > Viridiplantae > Streptophyta > Magnoliopsida > Zingiberales > Zingiberaceae > Boesenbergia > Boesenbergia rotunda. The sequence continues at coordinate 18,443 of JAGFNQ010002514.1, forward strand.
TTCTAATCGATCTCTCTCTTTTCTGAGTTTATTGGGTTCGTAATTGAAATCTTGGTCGGAGACGATGAAGAGCGAGTCGAGGATAATTCTGTCCACTGTTCTTCTCTGGATTGCAATCTTTTCGATTCCCATGGCGTGCTCCCTCTCCTTCAATCTGAGCAGCTTCAATCCGCAGGAAAATCTAGTGATCAATCAGAACGACGCCATCTTGAACGGCTCCAAGATCGATCTGACGCGCTACCCCATGCAATACGCCACCGGCAGAGTCGAGTACGGCGATCCTCTGGTCCTGTGGAGCTCTGCCACTGGGAACCTCACGGATTTCACCACGCAATTCGCCTTCGTCGTCAACTCCTTTAACGGCTCCGAGTACGCCGACGGCATCGCCTTCTTCCTTTCGCCGTACAACTACAGCCGGCCGCCCTACTCCTCTGGCGGCTACCTCGGCCTCTTCACCAACAGCTCGCTGGCCGCCGTCAACTCCACCGTCGTCACGGTGGCCGTCGAGTTCGACACCTTCGCTAACGCGTGGGATCCCGTGGGCGACCACGTCGGGATCGACGTCGACTCGATCGTGTCTAGAGTGACGGCGCCGTGGAATGCAGACGCCGGCATCAGGGCCGGGCGAGCGGCGACCGCGCGCGTAAGCTACAATTCCACCACCCACAACCTGAGCGTCCTGGTGAGTTATGACTCAGGCCCGGCATCCTCCGCCAGCCTGTCCCTCGTCGTCGACTTACGAGAAATTCTGCCGGAGATGGTCGGAATTGGCTTCTCGGCGACCACCGGAAACTTGACCGAGACGCACTCTCTTCTCTCTTGGTCCTTTCAGTCGACCTTGGAGCTGCCTCTTGTTCAAAGCGGAGGAAGTAAGAAACCGGTGGCTGCCGTCGCTGGCGGCGCGGCAGCCGCTACGGTGGCCTTGATCGCGCTTGCCGGCGCCTTAATTTGGTGGTGGAAGAGGAAAAGGCCGGATATTAACATTCCCCTAAATGCCCGATTCGCGAGAGAGGCAGGACCGAGGGAGTTCGCCTACGAAGTGCTCGCCGCCGCCGCGAGCAACTTCTCCCGGGAGGTCAAGCTCGGCGGCGGCGGATTCGGGTCGGTCTACAGAGGCCAATTGGACGGCCGCGACGTCGCCATCAAGAAGGTCTCCCTGGAGAGCGAACAGGGCATAACAGAGTACATCTCGGAGGTGACCATCATCAGCCGTCTCCGGCACTGCAACCTGGTGGAGCTCGTCGGGTGGTGCCACCGCCGCGAGCGGGAGCAGTACCTGCTGGTATACGAGTTCATGCCGCATGGGAGCCTCGATAAACACCTGTACGACGCCGGCGAGTGCATGCCGTGGCCGCGGCGGCTCCACGTGGCGCTTGGCCTGGCGGCGGCGCTTCGGTACCTGCACCACGAGTGCAAGCCCAGCGTGGTGCACCGCGACGTGAAGCCCAGCAACGTGATGCTCGACTCCGAGTTCAACGCCAAGCTCGGCGACTTCGGGCTCGCGAGGCTGCTCGACGACGACGGCGACCAGCGGCAGGCGACGAAGTTGGCCGGCACGAGGCCGTACATGGCTCCCGAATATTACTACGACGGGGAATTCAGCAGCAAAACCGACGTCTACAGCTTCGGGATCGTGGCGTTGGACATCGCGTGCGGGAGGAAGCCGAGGGAGGTCGAGAAGATGCTGGTTGAATGGGTTTGGGAGCTCTACGGCAAGGGGTCGGTCCTGGAGGCGGCGGACCGGAGGCTGAACGGCGAGTTCGACGGGAGCGAAATGGAGCGGCTGATGGTGGTGGGATTGTGGTGCGCCCATCCCGACTGCAAGCTGCGGCCGTCGATCCAAGAGGCGATCCGAGTGCTCCGAGCGGAGAAGCCGTCGCCGGAGCTTCCTTCCACGCGGCCCAGGCCAGTCTACCAGCATCTTCAGGTGACCGAAGCGAATGTCTCGACGGCGCTCAGTTTGATGACGGCGAGTTCGTCGTCGATCGGCACTGCGGATTCGACAGAGCAATGAAATGCACCAGGGAATTAAAATAAGCCGCACAAAATTTGTAAATGTAATTGATCCCAAAAAAAAAATTACTGTGAATGTTCAAAAACACGCCGTTGCCGGGGATCGAACCCGGGTAACCCGCGTGACAGACGGGAATACTCACCACTATACTACAACGACCTTATGTTTACCTTCTTGATTGTTCTTACTATTATCATATATATATTCTAGAAAATCTAACCATAATTCACACACGCAATATAAGAGAATTGATTTCTTATTAAATCTCAAATTCATAATATTTATCTTAAATTGTCAAGGCAAACACAATCTGATAATGTAACATTGAAAGGTCGGGTCACAAGCATTACTAACAAATTATATATATATAATTAGCACCGTCATTCTTAAAATATCTTAATTAATTTAAACCACTTGTGACACCTTCTCATTAATTCCTCCTTGCTTACCACGTAAACGTTTAATTAGCTATAAATAAACTCATCCCTTCTCCTAATTAATGAACGATGGAGAAGGGCCCTCTTCGCCTAATTGTCTTGTTTGTTCTTGGAATTCAATTCTAATAGTCTCAGTGTTTGATGGATAATCTGTTGGGGTTGCTCCGGTTGCGGGTGGTCCGAGGGATCAACCTCGCCTACCGCGATGCCACCGGCAGTGACCCCTATGTCGTCGTCCGCATGGGCAAACAGGTACCTTCTTCATCGTCATAATCATCGCCATTTATAGTCTCTAGCTCAATAATTTGAGAACTAGCTACTACATAATTCTCATCCTTCAATATTGCTGGGCAGAAGCTGAAGACTAGTGTAAAGAAGAACAATGTCAATCCAGTTTGGAACGAAGATTTAACACTTACTGTTTCAGATCCAATCCAACCCATCAAACTCGTAGGCACATAGCACTCATACATCTCTAGCTAGCTAGTATTTGTGCCTGCTTAATTTAATTTGGTTATGCTGTTTATGTTTGTGCAGAAGGTCTATGACAAGGATACATTCACTCGCGATGATAAAATGGGCGATGCAGAGATCGATATCGAGCCATTAGTGGAAGCCGTGACGATGAACTTATCTGGGCTCGTCAACGACACTGTCATAAGAGCATTGTGCCCCAACAGACAGAATTGTTTTGCCGACGAGAGCAACATTGTTTGGAGAGATGGAAAGATCGTGCAAGACATGGTTGTGAGGTTGAGGAACGTGGAGAGTGGTGAGTTGGAGCTGCAACTGGCGTGGATGAGCTTCCCTGATAGTACTGCTGCCTTTTAGGCTTGATGAAGGGCCTCATTTGCTCTCTTTGATCGTGTCGAAGTTGGGTTCCTGTTGTATGCAAATTGAGAGACGTGGTCAAGATTTAGCTGTTCAACATGTTTGATACACAGTTGTACTTGTAATCACAGAACCATAGGGAGTGACACTTGGGATCATACATGTCCCAGAGACCTGAATCCATGGACAACAGGATGAAGAATCATAAACAATTGTAGCAGAGAAAAGAGCAATGAATACATGCATCTCAAAAAACTTACTGCAAATTTATCATTTATAGTAAGAAATTATATTTAAGAGAAACTTAACGGGCGTTTGGTAGGTTTATTTTTCATTTTCATTCTCATTTTCTGTAGAAAATGTGATTTTCTGGAAAACATGTTTCGTTTGCATTTTCTAGTCTTGTTTTTCAGAAAAAGAAATAGCGTTTTCTGAAAAACTAGAGAATGAAAAAAAGTTAAAAAAGTTATTTTTCAGAAAACGAGAAAATGTGATTTTTTGGAAAATAAAAATAGAAAATGAAGCAAACTAAACGCCCCCTTAAGTTCGCATGCATCAAGCTTGCTTCCGTGGATATAGAGCCATGTAGCCTACCTAAATAGTTGGGATGGATATAATTTGGAGATGAACAATGACGGATCTAGGATTAAAAGTTCGAGGGGGCCAACATAAATAATTATTATGATAATAATCAAGAAAATAATTATTATAATAATATCTTCTCTAATCTTTCAAAGATAATGTATATTGAGTTAAAATTTGAAAAATAAAAAAATATTTTTTTTAAATTTAATCATCCAAGGAATTTGAACCTGGCTGTATGCTAAAACAAAAATTAGACTTAGCATTAAACCCACTACAAATATAGACTGGTAAAGGAGTCAAATTATATATATACTAAGAAAATAAAAATTACTATACTAAAAAAATAAAAATTTCTATATAAAAATAATATTAGTAAAAATTTGGGAGGGGGGGTCGTGGCCCTCCCGGGTCCCCATGTAAATCCGCCCTTGGAGATGTAGAAGAAGAAGAAGTTGACTGTTGGATATAGTCTGAATGAAAAGGGAGGAATGAGGATTCATTGTATTAACGTCAACTTCTTCTTCTTCGTCTCAAAATTAATTAACAGGCAACATCAGATAGTCTAAATGAGTAATAGTTAATCAATAGTTATAAATTATTGATTAACAGCCTACCAAAATTTTATAACTGATGCATTTATTATTAATTATTAATGTAAAATCAGTAATCCTCAGACGTTTGGATCTACCCAGTTAATTGACAATAAATGATGTTAATTCGATCATTAATTACTGCGGGGTCTGATCCTATATAAAGAGGTTATGACCGAGAGCAAAAGATATAAAAGACATAAATTGTCTTGCACCTCGTTCCAGACTCCTGGTAGTGTTCGGGTACTCTTTCTGTTCGTCACGAGCAAGGAGTGTTCCGTTGTGCCCATGGTTCCGCTGTTGTATCCTGAGAGACATACGCTCATCGGAGCCTCGAAGCACCATCGGAGGAGGACAAATCTGTTTCGAGGAAACTACGTTACGTAGGCCTCGGTAACTCTCCAATTCCGGTTCGGGAAGATCTACTCGGGCAGTCCGGTTCAGAACTTTCAGGTCGGGAAATACTGCTCGGGAGATACTACTCGGGAGACCCTGGTCGGGAGATACGGCTCGAGAGACCCTGGTCGGAAGATGCTGCTCGAGATAATCTGCTGGAGGGATTTCAGCTCGAGAATTCCAGCTCGGGAGATTACAGTCTGCATAAAAGTAGCTCGGACCACTCAATAATTATGTTAAAATTATTTTTTATAATTTTAATTTATTATAAACCTTCTGGAAGGAAAGAGTATATCCTCCAACATTAACTTCTAATCCAGTTGATGTCAAAACTTCTGACAATCAGTTTATCCTACAGAGGTTTCTTACATTTACTGTTATTTATATATAAAAAAAGCAATCTCATGTACCACAATGTAAGATAAAATGAGATCGAGTCACATATGTTATTACATATTGGTTCACTTTGAAGTGAAGGAATCTCCTTACTAGGGAAATACACTATCTTATATTGAAAATTCTAATTGCGGATATCAGACTACACTCAATATGATTTTCATCTTTTCATTCTATGCATTAAAAAAATATTTTGGAAAACAATGAATATAATATTATTATTGATGATATTACCTTTAAAAGTCATCACGAAGATATTTTAAATGAGTTACCTTTATGGTTTTAGATGTATATATTCTATGATGGACGATGTAAAAGTTTCATTTTATAAGACGGAAGTTAAAATTAGGACATATATAATTTGTAGTTTCATTAGGGGCTTTTAAACAACAAAGATGCTGGGCTCTTTATACTATGGTTGTAATTATTGTGTCATATAGTAGACTCTTTATACTACACTGTCTTTATCTTCCGAGGGTATGGTGCAGCGAAAGAGTGTCAAGTTGTCATCCCGTATTTACGATTTAATTCCCTCCAAATGGAGCGTGCAATCACGAAATACTGGGCTTTGGACCGCTCATTTGTCCACTGTGAGTACTTCTAGATTTACTATGATGCTCGATGAGAAACTTTTGTGTAATGAACTGATTATCCCAAATTCAATATTATCTTATTCATCATTTTTGTTATAATGTAGTGCCTGCCTTTAACTCTTTATTGATCAAAACTTGATTCAATCAACCCATGAAAGAAACCAAGGGTGGAGCCACATGCACGTTGGTGTACCGGGTTGTAGCCCGGGTGGAGCTCATGGTCATCTAAAGATTCAAAAGGTGGAATCGCCACCCCGACGGCCCCCTGGTCTCTGTCCCACGTGTGTCCAGAGGGGGTAAATCACGGTGAATGCTGGGATGGCAAGGCGCTTGGGGTTCGAGGGATTTTTTGTAAACAGCAGCCAAGGTTTTATCCCTGCGCATACTGTCAACCCTTGAACCCATGACCTCTGATTCAAGCACCAAGCGCCTTACCATCTGATCAGCCCGTGAGGGCTCATGATCATCTAAAGAGAAAACATAAAAGTATAAGACATAAGAGGGGGAAAAAGTAATTATTACATATTAGTCTAGAAACTACTGATATCAGTCTGAGGGATAATAGCTCGAGTATGGTAGTCAAGATAGGTCAATCTTTTTTGCTCCGCCATTGAAAGAAACTAATCATTAACTATTTGTTTCAATTTGGAATTCTATTTATTTTGAAAAAAAACGTTTCACTGATTTCATGATATTAATTCACTCTATAGTGATTAATTTTAACTCAAATCATGATTTGGAGCAAACACTGCTAGTTGACAATTTACAACCTCAGGTTAGCTCAGTTAATTAACAGTGAACCATGAAGTGGCTACACTAAAATATCTTGCAATTTACAATCTTTGATTATTAAAGTAATTTGTTTTCGATTAAAGATTTTTTATAGTTATTTTTTCTGGAGCAATGATACATTCAAAAAAAAATCAAAAATTTAAAAAATAACATGACACTTTATATACATGTTCGATTATCGTTTAGATATCATCATCGGTTTTTGACTACCATTTCAAATTAAATTATATACTGGGAATATAATAAATTCATAAAAATCATTACAGATAAAATACAGATTAATATTTTTCTCTTCACTGTACCTTTTCATTGAAATTCCTGATCTTATTAAATACGATTTCAACTAATCAATTTATTATCCTGAACTCGGGGCAGACCTCAATTCAATTCATTGGAAAAAGCATCACCGACGCTTTGTGTTCCCAACTTTGACCGGCATGGCTGCTGCCCTCGTGTGACAGCGTCCTATTTTTCATTTCAATTCATACGTAAACCCTACGCGAAATAAACGGCGACCCGAATCTATTGGCTGACACGTTTGGATACGGGAATCCCAGTGGGGTCCCCGCCCTCGGGCCAACCAGTGATCTCAAATGCGTCCACGTCCGCCGCACCCTTCCATGTTTCCAATAGCCGGCCACGTGGGCGAATTATACGGGCCTGGCTGGTTTGCCGGCGTACCGCCAGGCAATACGTGGCGTCGCGATCGAAGTACCAACAAAAGCCGGCCTCCGAACGGCCGGCTGCGGCTGCATACCTTAGCGGGCCCAACGAGACAGCGGCACACCACCGTCCCCGCCACGGCACTTGATTCCCACGTGGCCTCTTCCGAAGGAATAACCACGTCATCCGGCGGCTAATTTCGTGAATGATGTTTGGTCGTTGCACAGGGATCCCGACAAACTGGCTCCGCGTGCATCCGCGTCCACCGGGACCACCCGCCACGGCGCCGGTCACTGACTGACTGACAGTCACGTGCGCGAAACTATCCTCGCGCTCATAGATTCGCACGCGACGGCCACCGTCAACGATCCGCCGTTAACTATGACGGCCCAAGGTACACGCGTCGTTCGCAGAGGGAGGGACCATCGTTCGTACGCCGGCCGTAAGGAAGACGTCGTAAACACACATGAGTGACGACGTCATAAAGTCAGTGGCAGGAAAACGATATGAGGAAGAAGACAAAATATCCGCCGGCTAACTTAGCCGCCGTGTTGTTAAATGATATTTGACAATGGCAAGAGGGAAATAAATTTCATATCGCCGACGGGGGTTTTTTTTTCCTTTTTTTTTAAAGATTTTGTTTCCTTTTTAAAAAGGAAATTTAGCAAAGGAAACGAAGTGACTGTTGCTAAGATCAGGCCGCCGTCGCCGGGGGCGGGAGGTTGAGATCCAGATCGAGGCGTGACGTCTTCGAAAGTGACGGTGGCGCCGGAGACCAACGGTCAGATGGTGGATTTACGACGGAGGAGGAATCCGAGTCGCTCAGGACGGCCACTTCGCGCGGCGGCTGGAAGCAGGCGACGACCATCGGCAGATGACGGTGAGTCGCCGTCACTGCCGACGCCGGCACCTTCGCGGATCTGGCGATTTGGTCGAAGTAGAAGAGCGGTGACGGTTTGAAAGGAAACGGAACGACGCCGGATCCGCAAGCGCCTCCGCCGCTGCGGACGCCGACGAGGTTGACGTCGAGCTGGGAGGGGGGAAGTCGCGGTGCAGCCTCGTGGCCGGAGCACTCGACGACGAGGCTGCTCTGGCCGCCGCAGGCGTCAGCGCCGGAAAAGTTAGTCTTCGCCCTGGGCCCGCGGAACTCGCGCGCGGCGGCGTCGTAGGCCTTCGCCGCCTCCTCGGCCGTGTCGAACGTCCCGAGCCACACGCGGCTCTTCTTGATGGGGTCGCGTATCTCCGCCGCGTAGCGCCCCCAAGGCCGCTTCCTCACTCCGCGAAAATGCACCTCGCCGCCTACGACGGCGGATTCGAGCTTCCCGTTTGCCTCCATAAAAACCTTCTCCACTTGTCGCCTTGTTACCCTCCCACCGAAAAGAAAGACTCAGTAAGCTATTTCTATTCCTGCGTCCCCTGATGAACTAGTTCTATAAATAAGACGAAGTAAAGAGATGGACGGCATGGATTGAAAGGAGAAAACAATGATTACGCGCAAGCAACGGAAGCTGGCCGTGCTCTTCATCTGTACCCATACTTTGCCAACCCAACTGTACCCGTCGGCCGTCACTGTAACGGTGCAAAGCTGGCCCCACTGAAGCGTATGGGTAACTATCTTTTGAGGACCGAGCAGATCCCATACGCTGTTTTAAATAGCACGCTGAATGCGTGACCCGCGGCCGTCGGGACACGCTGCGCAGCGGCGCCAGCTCGAGGGTGATGACGGCGTGGTGCCGTTAACGTTGCCGATCAGACGGAAGCGGGGTCGTCGATAGAGAGCGCGACGCGTGGCCGAGCTATCCGGCGGCGCGAATCTATTCGTCGCCGGACGAAATAGCAAACAAGATCTGGACACGGAATTGCATACGTCGGGTGGGGACGGACCATGACAGGTGCAGATTCGGATCTTTGGGTTAATTAACTATTTCTGGAAAACATGCAGCCTCAACATACCAACAAAAAAAAAAACTTTTCCCAGTATTCGATCATGAATTGTTGAAATTTATTTTCTATAATTGAATGCTATATAATTCCAATTATTTTTTTTATTTTAAATGAAATATTTTAATATTCATTATCATTTTCAAACTAAATTATTTATGATGCCATTTGAGATACACTTGAACTATTGATAAACGACAACGTCTCCAGATTCAACACAAATTCCGTTTTTTAAACGAAATTATCTTCCTATGTTAAACGTGTGTTTTCAAATTTGAACTTATTTTGCAACGACTTATTGATTCTTTTTAACCAAACAGCATCTGTATATAATCTTGTGCAACATAAAGAACTTCCCTGCAGATGATTTTAATTTTGATTTATTATATTCTCAATGTTTTTAAGCTACAGTAAACTAACCATTTCAATTCTTTTCCGTGTTTTAATAAAAATTACTGTGCTGAACAAATCAGGAATAGATTATCTATAAAAACATCCACGTCATAATTTACCTTAAATTTTTAAAAAATCTTTGAGTCACTACTTTAACCATTCTCAAAATTTAAATTTATTAATAGTAGTTCTTTAGATTTGAGAAATAAAATATATTCTTAAATATTAAAATATTATTTAATTTAAGAGAGAAAAAATAAAGAAAATGAATTGAATAGTGAACAATAAATATCACATAGGGAGAACAAAAATAATAATAATAAAAAAAAATGTGATAGATTATAGAAAAGTTGATATATTGTGTAGTGAAAAATAGATATGCAAATTTAATATGGCAATTTACCAAAGGGCGTACCTAAAAATCGGAAATTACCAAAGGACGTACCATAGTTTCTATTTTACCAAAGGGCACAGGCCTTTATGTGAACTTCCTCTTATACCCCTCCTTCTAACTTCTGCCTTTCTCTCTCAGTAACAAATTTTGAGACGTCTACACGTGCTTCTTCAGACTTTTATTTTAAAATAATATATTATGAAATCGGCGCTAAAAACGTAAGGTAAAAATTAAAAAAATATTTCAATTAAAAATAGCTCATTTTACGTGATTTAAAAATATAAATAAATAATTTTTATATTTGATTAAGAGAAATTAATATATTAAATATTATTTAATAAATATAAAAAAACGTTAGCAGAAATAAAAAAATGTAAAAAAAAAGCAAAAATTAAAAAAAAACGTACGTGGGCCTGAAATCAATATATTTCAGGCCCAGTGTCGGCCTGAAATAAAAATATTTCAGGCCCAGCGTGGGCCTGAAATCTTTTGATTCAGATCCGATGCGGACTCAATTTTTTTTTCTATTTTAAAAATATATTAATATATAAAAAACCTATCAAAACACTTAATTTCAGATTAAAACGTAGGGTCTGAAGTCACGCTAAGAGGGCCTGAACATAGATGTGATGTCCATCAGTGAGTTTTGGTCAAAACCACTGATATTTCTAAACTACTCTTATTTGATTGGTGATATCTAATATATAGATGTTTAGACACCTAAAACGTCATCTCCTACCTCTAACCTCTCTATTCATATAGAGTTTTCAGAAATCCAGATATGGGAGGTCCATCAGTGGGTTTTAGTCAAAACTCACTGATATTTCTAAATTATTCCTATTTCATTGGTGATATCTAATATATAGAGGTTTGGACACCTAAAACATCATTTCCTACCTCTACCCTCTCTATTCATATGGAGTTTTCAGAAATCCAGATATGATAGGTCAATCAGTGGGTTTTGGTCAAAACTCACTGATGGACCTACCATATTTGAATTTCTGAAAACTTCATATGAATAGAGAGGGTAGAGGTAGGAGATGATGTTTTAGGTGTCCAAACATCTATATATTAGATATCACCAATGAAATAGGAGTAGTTTAGAAATATCAGTGAGTTTTGACCAAAACCCACTGATGGACCTCCCAGTATCTGGATTTCTGAAAACTACATATGAATAGAGAGGTTAGAGGTAGAAGATGATGTTTTAGGTGTCCAAACATCTATATATTAGATATCACCAATGAAATAGGAGTAGTTTAGAAATATCAGTGAGTTTTGACCAAAACCCACTGATGGACCTCCCATATCTGGATTTCTGAAAACTCTATATGAATAGAGAGGTTAGAGGTAGGAGATGATGTTTTAGGTGTCCAAACATCTATATATTAGATATCACCAATGAAATAGGAGTAGTTTAGAAATATCAGTGAGTTTTGACCAAAACCCACTGATGGACCTCCCATATCTGGATTTCTGAAAACTCTATATGAATAGAGAGGTTAGAGGTAGGAGATGATGTTTTAGGTGTCCAAACATCTATATATTAGATATCACCAATGAAATAGGAGTAGTTTAGAAATATCAGTGAGTTTTGACCAAAATCCACTGATGGACCTCCCATATCTGGATTTCAGAAAACTCCATATGAATAGAGAGGTTAGAGGTAGGAGATGATGTTTTAGGTATCCAAACATCTATATATTAGATATCACCAATCAAATAGGAGTAGTTTAGAAATATCAGTGAGTTTTGACCAAAACCCACTGATGGACCTCTCATATCTGGATTTCTGAAAACTCCATATGAATAGAGAGGTTAAAGGTAGGAGATGATGTTTTAGGTGTCCAAACATCTATATATTAGATATCACCAATCAAATAGGAGTAGTTTAGAAATATCAGTGGGTTTTGACCAAAACCTACTGATGACCTCCCATATCTGGATTTCTGAAAACTACATATGAATAGAGAGGGTAGAGGTAGGAGATGATGTTTTAGGTGTCCAAACATCTATATATTAGATATCACTAATCAAATAGGAGTAGTTTAGAAATATCAGTGGTTTTGAACAAAACCCACTGATGGACATCACATCTATGTTCAGGCCCTCCTAGCGTGACTTCAGACCCTGCGTTTTAATCTGAAATTAAGTGTTTTGATAGGTTTTTTATATATTAATATATTTTTAAAATAGAAAAAAATTTGAGTCCACGTCGAACCTGAATCAAAATATTTCAGGCTCAACGTGGGTCTGAAATAAAAAATTTCAGGCCCACCTACGTTTTTTTTCGATTTCTACTTTTTTTTAAATTTTTTTATGTTTTTTTATTTCTACAAACGTTTTTTTTAATTTTTTTTACATTTTTTTAATTTCTGCAAACGTTTTTTTTAATTTTTTTTATATATTAATATTTTTATTAAATATTATTTAATATATTAATTTCCATTAATTAAATATAAAAATTATTTATTTATATTTTTAAATAACTTGAATGAGCTATTTTTAACTGAAATATTTTTTAAATTTTTACCTTACTTTTTTAGCGCCGATTTCATAATATATTATTTTAAAATGAAAGTCTGAAGAAGCACGTGCAGACGTCTCGAAATTTGTTATTGAGAGAGAAAGAGAAAGACAGCAGTTAGAAGGAGGGGTATAAGAGGAAGTTAACATAAAATCCTGCGCCCTTTGGTAAAATAGAAACAATAGTACGCCCTTTGATAATTTCTGATTTTTAGGTACGCCCTTTGGTAAATTGCCGAATTTAATAAAGTAATATATCTATCCTATATTTCAAATTTTTGATAGGAAATATGGCATGGATGCTCTAATTATGCTAACGAATAAATGATATACTTGTCAAATAAGAAGGATGTTAAAAAGGTGAAACGTTTATACATTGTTGAGCTCCCGAAAGAAGGGTGTGTTTTGGGGGTTGGTTACCTTTCTTACGCCAGTAATTCACGAGAAGACGCTCCAATTTCCTGACCTGAAACATTTGTAAACCTTCAAATTAGTAAAATCATACATGGAATATGAGCTGAAAGAACTAAACTTGAACAATTCGAGAGCAAAGAATATAGTTTCAACAGATATCCTACATGCAATGAACACCTTGACAGATTTCCAAACTTCTATTTCAGAAAAGAAACGTTTGTAAAATCATGTCCCAAAATAATCCATGTTGATGCTTAGCAAATAAGTAAATGCACGCCTAATGATATTTTAAACATTTATAGAGTTTATTTATTTTTGGTAGAAGTCATTCAGAGGTTATGAAAGTCCAATATTCGAAGACACGCTAGATGCATTAGCGTAAGCTCAATGAAAGGATGAAATCTTGTACCAGGGCGTAAATAGTTGAGATAACCATGGCCTGAAGATAAAACTCACAACGGGATTCTGACAGTTTTCTTACTTCACTCTAATACTAAATTAAATTTGATTAATTGAAAGCCAATGTGTCCCAAGAGATTAGGTTGCTCATTGGTAGACAAAAACATCAATATATACTTTCATATCCTCGATAATGTTTATTTTTTTCCATCTTATTGAGGTCAAAATTAATGCAGAAGGTAGCTACTACTAATTGCATTTTCCATGGGAATAACTTAATTATTTGGTGGGTCTGTTGGCCCCTAAGCATGTAAACCACATATATGACTAACCATGATATTTTGATGATAATCAAGCTCGCAGATTTCAAGCAAAAAAAAATCAATATTATATTTCTGAGAAATTTGGAAGTTCAAGACACGTTGGATTTAAGAATCACTACTTTCGGGACAACTGTAGTTATAGGCAAATATTGGAATATGTAAACAATAAACCAGCAGTTTCCTCTAAAATTTGCTTCTGGACCAGTGTTCTTGCAGAAGAAAAAAAAAGGAGCTTAATAGAATAAAACGCCTAAACCTGAACACATATAAATCGTGAAGGTGTATTTTTACCCTTGATTCATCCAACAATTTATCATCAAATTTGAGATTTAATTACTGACCAAACTGAACACATCAAGTTTCATGTTTCATCCGTCATAAAAAATTTACAGAAGCATCATAAGTGAATTCTTCTACAGCGAATACATCATGGGTTGACTCCTAAGTCCTTGTATTTTTATGTTGATATTTGATGGTCACTAAATAAGCTTCCATTGTGTATCTTAGTTGTAGATAATGCAGTAATTAATCATATGGTTAGTGATAAGATTTGGCAAAGGAATTAAGTAGAAACCAAAATTGAATACGTGAAATTTAGATTAGTAGTATTAAAAGGGGGGGGGGGGGGGGGGGGGGAGGACTAATAGCTAAGCTGTGAGGTCATGAAAAATGCCTTAAATATATTATTCAAAAAGGAGACCCCTTAGGTTGAAAAAAAAGTTTTAAAAGAGAGGCATGACTTAACTTTATGATCTTTGAGTTTAGAGGATAAGAAGTTAAAACTTAAAAGAACAATATAGAAGAGAAGTCAATGTTGAAATGGATGTGACTTGTGAGATTACTACGAGAAAAAATGCTTATCAACTATTACTAGCTAAATGTCATCCTCACTGACAACTGGCAAATTTAAAGAATATCTACGTAGTGTTTATTCATACAAGTAATAATATATAAGGGTGCAAGTAAAGGGGATGTAGAGGAAATTGCACTCAATCCTATTAAGATAGATCTAAACTGATGATACACTGTTAAAAATAACTCAATTACAAATCTATCTCTAAATAGTTGTCCATATGACTCGTAGATCTCAAACTTAAAATGGCAAAGAATTGAAATTTAAAGATAAATGTGAGTTTGTGAGAAATGTTTGAACAATATATCCTTGTCAAAAACTTTACCCTTAAGCCTAATACTAACAAAAAGAAACCTTCTGCGGAGAAATACCTGTTTAACAATAAAAGGCTCTGCTGAAAGGCTAAATGGGTCAGTTAAAATGGTTAGAAAGCCATGCTTGTTCCCATATACCACATCAGTGAAAACTCGATCTCCCACCTGGTAAAGGAACAATATGACAATCATAATATATACAGATGAAAGAAGAGATATTGTAAGTCACAAGGATGCCTACCATGACAAGAAGTGAGGCTGGACAACCAAAGTATCTTTCTATATCTTCCGCTGTTCCAGATGGCTTCTTTACCTCTAGAATAAAAAATTCGACTAAGGATTCCAGTGTAGAATTAGGCATCTTGAATTATAAAACATAATGAGAATAAATAGTCATTGGGATCTAATTGATATGCAGTGAATGTTTTACAATATAAAAACTTTATATGTATGGCATGCTGGATCACCAGAAGAAAAAGTTTATTCAAGAAAAATAAAACTGGGGAAAATGCCCTGAACCAGAAACAATGCAGGTATAACAGATACATTTTTTTCCATATAATCAGCACTTCAATTAGGAAATCATACCTTTCAATTCTCACTAAACAATCCATAAGTTGTAGTATCAAATATTTGCTAAAATAAGGGTGAAATACAACCAAGAACTGAACTCCTCCAGAAAGCATAAACTCCAGCTCATTAAGAAAATATTCAGAGACTTAAATAGGAGGGTTGAGAAAATAATGGCTAGAAACACATTCTATGAAAGTGCATCCCATAACAATCCTCAAAAGTTTTATTTCTCATAGGTTCACAAATACAATCAGCTCCTGAATCCAAATGTCGTGGGCATATACTTGGTACATTTCATCAAACAGACGAATTTCATCACTTCAGAACCAAGTCAACAAACTCAGCTAAATTAAAAAAATAATTTGAAATTAAAACAAACACAATTGAATTTAACAACAGGGCAACATACAAAGAGCTAATTTATATGTAAAATTAAAGAAGAATAAACTAGGCTTCCACAATCAAAGAGGAGGTGCAACACGGATAACGCATAATGTACTTGCCATGCTTTATGACACGAATCCCCTCGATCGCCTCCTCCAGAGCTTTCGCCTCCGCTCCATCAGGATCATACTGTCTTAGACCTACACGAGACTACGAATCCACAAACTGCAGCAAAATAAACTAAGAAAAAGGCAAACACACAATGGATAGAGACGCACCGGCGGAGTTGCTGAAGACGGCGACGGATCCGGGGAAGGAAGTTTGGCAGAGTCGTAGGGAGGGAGAGAGCGGAGGCCAGAGGGCGAGGGAGTACGGAGCGGTGATGGTGTTATCCTTGTCGAAGACGACACCGCGGAAGCCGAGGCGGCGAATGGCGCGCCAGTCGACCCATCGGATGTCGGGGACGGAGAGGTGAGGGAGGGCGAGGTGGGGCTCCGTCACCGCGACGCCCAGGAACGACGCCGCCCCCTCCCGGTTGAATCGTTGCCCCAGAGCTCGCCGCCACGAGCTAGTACTGCTGCTAACGCCCATCTCGAGTCGATCTCTTCGCTTCGCTCGTCTTCCTGGTGACGGGGGAGGCGGCGGCGAGCTCCCAAGGATAGGAATGGTTAAGGCCATGGGTTGACATAGCGATCAAAGTTAAGACCCGGAGGATTAGGAGAAAGAAGGAAGTCTGGTCGGACTTAGTCCAAGCAAAAGAGGTCTAGGCGGACTAAGCCCATTATATAAAGTCTGGTTGAACCTGACTTAAGAGATAATGTTCCTTGATGGAATAGGGGTGATACCAATTGAATAATTTTGAAACTCAGATCGATCGATCTGTCGGTCTCCCTAAAACCTAGCGGAGAATCTAAGTATCAGTCGGTCATTACAAAAACTTACTTCAGCAAGTCATAAGGGCATAGCCGACTGGATCTCGAACGCAGGGGTGGTTTGACCAGACCTCTATAATCCTCAGAGGTTTATCAAAGCGGGTAATGCGCTAAACAGGACCCTAACTAGACGAAAAGGCCTGGTCAGCCCATTATACCATTAGCCCATTAAAACTCTTAGGACCGCGAGTCGTTGAGCTAGACACCCTTAAGAGACCCTTCTAAAAGATACGGCCTAAAATATCAATATAAAAAATAAATAGAAGTCAATCCCTAACAGATACACATTAAAAGTCCAGTGATCATTATACTGTATTGATACAATTGCTTCAATACAGAAGATATTGCAAAAGCCTCATTTATGGTGACATAACATCTCCTGGGAGAGAGAATCATGAGAGATGTTATGTATAGAGGTCCATTCTCCACGGTGCAGGTATCTCAATCCTCATCTTTGCTCCTCATTTTTGCTCCACCGGCTTTAGTTCACTTTTGTTGATTTGAACGTCAAAGTGTATGCACCGGGAATCTCTTGATCTTTCTCTAGCGTTTTCTGTGAGTGATCTTGTAGTTGTTAGTCGTCTTCTCAAGGTCATCCTTTCTATCATCTCATCGGCGTTCCATTTTCATCGCTATCTGACGAGTCAGGGTCAGATTTGAATCTCAACTTGGAAATTTTCGATCATGAGATTATCATATTAAAGATTTATTCCTACTTTTCAGATTTATCCAATTATCATCTGCGTGACTTCGTTCATCATCGAGATTATTAGGATTAAAAAAAAATCTGCTTTCACTGTCACGCCTCCAGAGGCACATGCTTGCTTGAAAATCAGGCAACATCTCCCCTATACGACGGACAAGTTGGGATATATATACATCACATCTCAACATAAAAGATGACTCAGCCATCATAACTGAAAAATAAAAATACAACCACACAGTTTATATTAATAAGAATGATAAAGATAAAATAAACTTAAATATCGCAAACTGTTAATGTTTTTTAACGAAATTAAAACTAACGGAAAAATTCGAATACAAAAGAAACTCCCACATAAATTTAAATCGAGCATAACAGATCAATTAAAAGATAAACATAAATCTTCTCAGACGATACCAGATAAATAAACCAATACCAGTCTAGGAGATAAAAGCGGAAAGAAAATAAACACTAAACCAAATCTCCAAATTGACTCAATATTGTGGGACTGGAAACTGGATCCTCACTACAAGAAAATTGTCATATACCCACGGTAAGTTTTAGCTACACACATACAAACTGTGGGTATATATAACATATAGCCACAGATATATGAAATCGTCACTATAAGTTATAGGGACGTATATCAATGCTGTGGGTATTGGATATCTATACCTACACTTATATTTTGCTGTCACTATAATTTTTTTTTACTGTGGGTATAAGTAGAGTATACCTACATTTATAATTTACTGTCACTATTAGTTATAGGGACAGATTGATATATTGTGGGTATTGGATATTTATACCTACACTTATATTTTGCTGTCACTATAATTTTTTTTTACTGTGGGTATAAGTAGTGTATACCTACACTTATAATTTACTGTCACTATAAGTTATAGGGACAGATATCAATGTTGTGAGTATTGGATATCTATACCTACACTTATATTTTGCTGTCACTATAATTTTTTTTTTACTGTGGGTATAAGTAGAGTATACCTACACTTATAATTTACTGTCATTATAAGTTATAGGGACAGATATCAATACTGTGAGTATTAGATATCTATACCTGCACTTATATTTTGTTGTCACTATAATTTTTTGTTACTGTGGGTATAAGTAGCGTATACCTATACTTATAATTTACTGTCACTATAAGTTATAGAGACAGATATCAATGCTGTGGGTATTAGATATATATCTATATCTACACTTATATTTTATTGTCACTATAATTTTTTTTTTACTGTGGGTGTAAGTAGCGTATACCTACACTTATAATTTACTGTCACTATAACCTTTTTTATAGATATAAATAATATATACCCACACTCATAATATACCGTCACTATAACCTTTATATGCGCCATATGTGTGGTTTGGTTCGGAGGGTTTGGGTTTGTCCCCAACACTGGCGCCACCGTCTGCGGCGGTAGGGGAGGGGTTAAGGGTGTGGTCCTGAGTGCCCTTGCAACCATTGATGATCTTCAAACTATGAATCGAGGTGACAATATTATGCTAGTGTACATTTTCTTTTGTTGTTCCTATCCCTTTTTGTGTTTGGAAAGATTTATTGAAAACTTCAAAAGGTTAGAAATATCTATCCCCTATCATAAACTATTTATTATGATAAACTTTATCTAAAGGATTATTTAAAAAATTAAAATATCATATTAAACTATTTATTACCCTAAAATAGGGCTTAAAAAACGAATTTTTAAAACGGAAATAAAATTTATTTTAAATTTTTGAAAATTATAAATAGATTTGCTACGGAATTTCTAATCTGTTTCATTTAAAGAAAATAATACGTGCAAAAAAATTAAAAGAGAATTTAAAATCAATTAAAAATGGAATGTATAAATAAATTTTTTTTAAACCAAAATAAATACGGAATAGCAACTAAATTTGATACGAAATTTTATCTGTTTATAATTAAATCGGTTTCAAATATTTTAAATAGAAAAATAATCCATTTTTAATTTATATAATTCAAAAAAAATTTATTAAGTAATCCATTATTAAATAAAAAAATAATCCATTTTAAAAGATTATCCATTTTTAATTTATATAATCCATTTTTAATTTATATTTTATCTGTTTTTTAAATAATTGTTTTTAATATTTAAAAAAATATGAAATAATCCATTTTTAATATTTATTCGGTTTCAAATATTTTTACTTAATAAATATATTTTCTTTTACTTTAATAAAACCCTAGCAATCCTATTATAAATCACGAACAGCGGCGAGGGCTCCTCTGCGCGACGACCTTTTTCAGCGGCGAGGGCTCCTCCGATCGCGAGCTTCAGGGACAGCGGCTAAGGTAATCCTCCGACGACGCTGACCTTTTTTCAGATGATCTTCTCCGACGTCCTTTCACTGAAACGGCTCAGGTAATCCTCATCTCCTTCTTTAGCGTTCTTCTTTGTTCTTCAATGCGTGGCCGCAGTACTGTCCTAATCGAGCGATGGCGGCCGTTCACGCAGCCTAATCGCCTTGGTGATTGATGGTATTGATGAAATTAGTTGTTCTGATTGTCCACAATCCAGAACTAAGGATCAATTCGACTAATCCATAACGATCCTCATCCATGTGAAATGGATTATATTAGTGGAGACTACAGTTTGATATGATCATAGAACCTTGATCAGAATATCTTCAATAATTTTTTATTCATATTCCAACATATCTGAAACAACTAACTGATCTAACTTCCTTAGCTAATCAGAATTATCAGACAATCAGGAAAATCTGTCATTGATGTGCTTGCAAAGTATTATGATTTGCATTACTGCAAAAGCAACCTTCTAAACTTACACAAGTATATATAGTAAGTAGTTTTGCCAGATGCCAGATGGAAATCGTAATTTCTTTGATTCTTCCTAATTAGAAACATAAAGTGAGATTTCTGGATGTTTATCTTGGGTTTTGTTGTCCTGTATTTGACAATTGGACATATAACAAATTAGCTAGACTTAGGGCTTCAATGCAATGTCACAAGTAAAAAAATTATGAGAGCAAGAGCCAAGAAAGGAATCATATTTCACATGTTCAGCATCTTTAAAAAACAGATATAAAGGCTTACAGAAAATAGAATCAGATCTAGAAATCTTTAAGCTAGATGATTAATCCATGCTATTTTTGATGCAGAATAGAGAATCTAGATGTTCATAATTCTCATACATAAAACTATAAATCCTAAACCATTCATGATACAAAGTTTTCGGATTATTAAATAAAACCACACTCTTTTTTTTCTCTTAGCGCCATGGTAGCTAGCTCCACTATGAATAATTGCCACGTATACAATTTTGGAGCACAAGCCGCCACAGATACAGACATTAACATTATAAAAACTAAGAATCATCCGGTTACTGCTGATGTGCTGAAACAATTTCAAGGATCTAAACCATATAGATTGAATACATCTATTTCTAGGGGTTAGAGAGGGAGGCAAGCACAAAGGGAATCATACTAATGTCATCTATTTTGTTGCAAACCTAGTAATCATTATATTTGTAGGACATATGCTAGGTTTGTTCAAGTACTACTTACTATTTTTTTTATTAGACCATTTTCACTTGAACCTTAAAAGTATCTGATGTCTTTTATATTTTGATTATTCTGGCACTCACCCAATTATAGGGACTAGTTCTCATTACTATTTATTTATTTTCTTCTTTACATATCTTGAATTGTAGCACTCTGATGGATTCTAGAGATTGGATGAGTGATCCAACAAAAAAAAACTGAAGAATATATTCGGGGAGTTAATGAGTTTCTTGAATTGGCATTTCAAAATTTAGAAGCGGATGGGTACAAAAAGTCTCCCAGTGGTGATTGATGAGAAGGTCTGTTTGCATTCATTATTATTGAATTATAAATTTTTATGTGAAACTCACAATTTATTTGGTTTTAGAAAAAGAAAAATAAAGGAGTATTGCCTGAACGTCATGTGGTATATATTGACACTCGAACTCGTAAAAATGGAACAATTGTCAATGACAAAGCTGCTGGTGTTATTGTAAGATTTTATTATATTTGTTTTGTTTCTGCAACTATTTTGTTTATTTTTTACTTTGTTGTATAGATCACACTTACAAGTATGACTTCTTTTATGTATATGGTGTTTCAGGATGAAATTAAAAAACACATACCCGAGGGTGAGACATCCCAAGGATCTCAAAGCAAACAAGGTTGCACATTTTGGAAGGATGACTTGCTTTCAAAAGTACAAGGACCTGAAAATGAAAAGAGAGGACGTGTGCGTTGTTTGGGCAAGATTCCACCAGCTAAAAAGTCAAAAACTTCATTATCTACATAAGCAGATTTGCGTGAAGAAGTTAAGCAGATGAAAGGGTTGTTGACAAATGTGCTAAAATTAATACAAAACCGTTTGCCAGATGAAGATGTGCAAAATATCTTACAACTTACAGCTGAACAGGTATGCTAAGACCTATAATTGTGTGTTTAAAATGTACTAGGAATTTAGTTTTTTTTTTTGACAAAAGCTATGGAGTTTTTTTAATGATAGGTTTTTTTGGTGCTATATTGTTATTGTGAAAGTCTATTTATTGGTACTAACTTTGTGACATATACAATTCTATTCTATCACACATTTAAAATTTGCATATTTTTTTATAGGTTCCGGATGCTTCAAGTCAACCAAATGATCCAAGCAATTCAAGATCTCAAAGTGTTAATGACGAAGATAGTATGTACTTAATTTTATTAATTTTCATTAAGATTGATATTAATTTTGTTAAATACATACACTAATATTAATGTTTTATTGTAATTTAATTTACAGGTGATAACTAGAAGCGAAGGTGCTCATCTTTATTAATCGTTGGTGATTCATGCCTATCACGTTTTAGAAATGTATTTTACCGACTATGGGAGTATAACATGTATTTCTACTAGATTTTCTTGATTCTGTTTATTTGTAATATTGATACCTATTACTTTAGAACTTGTTTTACTTCTAATATAATTGAAGTCTTCTTTTTAATATGATTGTTATTTATATATATATATATATATAAATTTAAATATATAAATTAAATTATAAATTTTAATTTTTTTACCCAAAATAAAAAATCATTATAATTTATACCCACGAAAAATTTAAATTTAACAAAAGTGTGGCTATAATCTATACCGACAGAAAATTAAAAATCATATTGTTATAAGCTATAACCACGGAAAAAAGACTTTTGCACTAAAGTATATAGTGATAGAATTATTTCCGTGGGTAATTACTTGGTGATTATTTATGACGGTTTTTAGTTCTGTCACTAAAACCTCTAGTGATATAATGAAATCCGTAGGTATAAGTCAAGGTATTTTCTGACGGTAATGCATACCGTCACTATATATTATACTGACGGCAAAAAAATCGTCGGTAAAGGTATAGTAAAAATGACGGAAAAGAACGTCCGTGGGTATAGGCTTTTGAGGTCAATACCCACGATTTTCATGCTTTTACCTATGGTTTTTTACTGTGGGTATATGGTAATTTTCTTGTAGTGCCTCTCCTGGCTCCAGGTAAAGCATCTACCTGCTACCTGAAACAAAAATAGGTGGTAGGGGTGGTGAGTCCAAGCGGACTCTGCGGGAATATGAGTAGACAAATGCATGACATCAAAAGATATATGAAGCAACAAATACAACGGTGTACAGTCTCTAGGAAACAGAGAGCATTTAAGCATGTATAAAACAACGTGGTAACATAAGAGATAACATAGTATCAAACATATATGCATATCAACTAAATGTAGCAATCATAGCTCATATAAATGCAACAAACACAAGAAACACTACTAGAAAAAATGCATTTAACAACAGTGAATCACTGTTGTCGTAGGCCATTTACCACTGTTGTTAAAGGCTATGTTGTTAAAGGGGGGGTCTACGACAACAGTGAATCACTGTTGTCGTATATCATATTCGACAACAGTTTGACTTCCACTGTTGTCGTATGTCACATTTCACAACAGTTTTTCACTGTTGTAATTTATTATATTCGACAACGGTTTATCACCGTTGTCGTATGACTTATTCACCGTTGTCTTTTATTATATTCGATAACGGTTTTATCACTGTGTTGTCGTATGCCACCGTTTATCTACAACAACAGTTTAGCTTAAAAAAAATCTGTTGTGCGTTTGCACTGTTCCACAACAGTTTCATACCAATTTGACAACAAAGATATTTTCATTATATTTTCAATTAAAAGGCAATAATTTAACCTCGAAACAAAAACTATATATATCAAACATCATCAACATATTTACAATAAAGATCCACCACAAGCTTTCTACAGACGAAACCACAAAAATATCTTCTGTCCAAAAACCTTTCTACAGACGAAACCACTAAAGTATCTTCTGACCCAAATTACAAGAGTTCAAATTATATATAATTCTGACCCAACTAAACTTACAATGAAGTTCAAATCACAAAAATTATAGCTTGGAAGGTCAGATTAATGGTCTTCAAACATGATCACGAACAAGTCCCTGCAGCTGGAAAAAAGAGAACAAACACTCTAATTAGTTATTCTATTAAATGCATATGTCCAATAAAAAATAATCCATGAAGATATGTATCAACAAACAACAAAAATAACAAACTAACAAACAAACAAACAAAAATAACAAACTAACAAACAAACAAACAAAAAAGATATGCATGTATCGGCACTTGCAATTATGGCATGACATGTAAAGAGATGAATATTGATTTTTGTGGCTCAGTGTTTACTGGGTTTGTAAGTTAAGGAATAATGTTAAATACCAGAAGGCTCAATGTTACTCCTTGAATGCCCTAGTATCATTTTGATTTGAAAAGCCTATTTCATGTTGAGGTTTTGGCAGAGTTCCTAGAGAGCTTTAAGTAAAAAAATTAATTTCAACACCTCTTCACCCTCAAAGAGATGGACCTATTTAAAACTCTACCTGGGAAAGCATGAAGTTCCACAACGTTGTTGGATGAAATTTACATATCTCCAAATAACTAAGAATAACTCTCTGTCTCTCTCTTTAATTATGCCTAAGTAAATAAGATAAATGAAATCAAACAGATATGAGATAGTACAATTCTTTCTTTACTTTTTTTTTCTCTTCTCTTAAACTATTTCATTCGTCTTCTGTTCTTTTTGTCCATGTACAGTGTATGTGTTTCCCCATAAAAAAAGGTTTTAGCATTAGCGAATGTTAAGTAATATCTGAAAAGTTTATAATGAATTCCTTTTCCAGAATAGTAGATCTAAAGCATATGCTGTTAAAATAATGATTTCATTTTCCATAGGAAAACAATATTCTAAAAAGCATACTGACACACAAACAGAGTTTTGATGAGAAGCACATATAACAAAAAGAAATTGTTTGACCAGCATTAACAAGTTTTAGCATTCATGTTAAGTAAATATGACAGTATAATAGAAATTCACAATCTATTATACTGTACAGTGTACAATATAAGCCTCCAAAGTTCCAAAGTTGTCAATCAGCAGCAATTTTGTACAGTGTAATAGAAATTCACAATCTATTATCTTGTACAGTGTACTGTTGTTAAGTTGTCAATCAACGTGTTTGCTGAGGTGTGCATCTGAGGGTGGCATGCAATGAAGAATCTATCGCGTCAACAACAATCAGCAGCAATTTTGGAAAGTTCCAAAGTTGAAATATTCCAATCAAAGGTAGGATTTATAAACCCTTTCTTGTGCTTGGGGTTGTCATTTTGTAAAGGTTTGATTTGTGATTTGGAGCTATGATCTGTGTTTATTTGTGTATGTGTATGGTGTTTGTAGTGGAGATGACGTATATTTTGTGGGCCGGAAAAAAAATGAAGGGCGGGATGCCGGGATGGTCCCGCCAATGTCTGAGGAAAAAAATAAGAGAAATTTACATTGTTTAGATTTTAACTCGAGGATAATCTATTAAGGAAGCAAGTTGCGAGTGTAGATGCAGTATAGTGTTTAATCCGTGACGTACATTGAGAATTAGAATTTGGTATTGGATTTTCCATAGTTGCATCCAGATTTGAAGATCTATATGCTCTATAAACTAGTTGTGGTTTCATTGTATCATTGGTATTTCTATTTAAATCTATTCTTGTAAATTATATTTGAGCTGTGAGCGGAAGAAGATGCATAAAAATGGACTACTTGAAACAAGGATTCGGCTGTTGATTTACATCAACCTATATTGATTGAGTGATGAGTTGAAATGTATCTGTAGTCAAATGATAGAGTTAGTGTAAATTTTTCTAAGAATAGTTGTGACCTATCTAGCCATAGTAGTGCCTGAAGGTTTTGGGCATGGGTATCGCAATTTCAAAAACTATGGGTGGAATGAACAAATATAAATACAAAGACAAATTTAAAGAAATTCTTACTGCAAAAATAGATTCACACTCCACGAAGTAACATATGCATTGTTTTGGAGGAAGATGATAAAAGAAATACATAATTTGCATGCAAGATTGCAAATGAAATATGCAGCTAGTCTTGGAGTGAGATATGATATTTGACCTGTATTCAGGCTTTAACCACTTTTCGCCCTCAGCTAGAAGCCAAGTAATCTTTTCACATGTTGTCATAATTTCTCCTAAAGAAGCATCGACCATAGTCTTCCCAGTATCCCTAGAAGAAATCCTAGAACAAGCACACAATCATCGGATAGTTTCGTACTTAAAGTTCATCCTTCAACATTGATTGCAAGAATACAGAATGTAAGACAGAATATTCCATTAATATGTAAAGAAAGTCATAGGAAAGCTTCCTTCAGATCAATGCCATCATACTAACCAAAATAAGCCATAATATTAGTCAAAAATACTTGGTCATCAAAAAGATGAAACTAAGCTAGAGCAAGTTCAATAAACATATCCAAAAAAGATACAACCACAAGCCATGAATCAAACGTGAACATGGCTGTCAAGTTTGTGATTGGGACCTTGGAATCTTAGAATCCTACAGTTCAAATTGGACTAAACGATCTAAATATAACTTACATTTGGACTAAACAATCTAAATATAACTTACGATCTGGATTGTTGGGATCCCATGAACCTACTATGCAATTCCAAGTTGACTTGCAATTGTTGTGTAGGTTCTCAATCCTAACAATAATATAGAATTTACTTACATTTTGCATAGACATTTAAAAGCTCGAATTTTAACTGTAATAGATAATCTTTTACATACAAAATACCATCTAATACAACTTAAGATTATACTAGAACTGTTTTTAGCTAGCTGAAATGACTGACTGTTTATCAAGGAATTGAGAAAAACCTGCTAAATGTAAACTGGCATTTTTGCAAGAGATAGCAGTCATCATCATATGTGAACCATCAAGGGAGTGTACAAAATTTGGCGGGAAACCCATCTTCTGTCGTTTGACTGAAAACTGGCATAGGCAGAAATCCCATTAAGGATGTAAACAATTCATGAGAGTGATCTAGAAGAGCTTACCGATTGACCATCTCTTTGTAATGAGAGAACCTGAAGAGAAGTTCTTATCTGCAACAGAATGTCAGAAGACTAAAGCATTACAACACACAACAAAAGCTTGGTAAATGCAAACTAAATATTTTAAATCATATATAGGATAAAAGTTTATAAGCAAGTACCTGGTCCATTCGATCATGCAGTTTAACCTGCAAAGATAGACAGATTTTCAAGTAATTTAAGAATCAAAATCATCAATATAGCTAACATTTAACAAGATGTAATATGGAACAAGTATTAAGGCACAAAAATAAAAATGAAAACCTGATGACGACTATTGAGAGAAACAGACTCAAGGTATCTTCTTGATGAATCACTCTGCAAATCTCTGCCAACAAAAGCGCCCTGATGTTCACCATAATGCCTCCTGTCTGCTACACCATAATCAGAATTTTTTACTGAAGAAAACTGATCCCCTTTCTGACGGCCTCAAGCTCGAACAAAACCCTTGCCTTTTCTTCTCGTGGCTAGGAAAACTCAAAGAGGAAGAAAACTAGTGGCATTGCAAGGAAAGGAAAGAAGGGAGAGTAGGTGGCGATGTCCAAGGCCTATGATCGCCGTTGCCAACGACGATGAGGGAGAGCAGGTGGCGATGCGGTCAGAAAAGAGAGATCGAGAGAGAGGGGTGACGTCGGCTTGTACTCGCTGCGGTGGCTCAGATCAAGAAGGGCTTCGAATGTTGCAGCCTCGCCAAGCTCGGGGAGGAAGGCTCGCGATTGGCACTTCAAGGTGGTCGACAACTGGCTCGTGCTCGCGGCGATCGGTGAACGGCAGGGAAGGAGGAGGAGGAGATGCGCTCAGCTTCGGCTTCGAATCCTACTTGCCTGCGCCAGGGGAGGTGGTCGCCGCGATTTGTGAAGAGGAGAAGAGGAGAGGAAGAGGTCGGGCGAGGGAGGAGATGCATAAGAAGAAGAAGAGGGCGGCGTTGGATTTAGGGATTTGGAACGGGGAGAGAAGGAGAATATATATATATATATATTCGAAAATAAAATTTTTTTCCTTAAATAATTTAAAACTATTTTATCTTGCATACAATTTTTTCTGTAAATATTATCAAAAATATCAAAAAATTATTTCAAAATTTTTATATGATTGATTCAACACAACAACAACAGTTTAATATAACTATTGTCTATTGTCATAATAGACAACAGTTTATCACATCAGTTGTTGTAAATCCCGCCTATAGACAACAGTTATTTTGTAACTGTTGTCGTTGAGTATACATACGACAACATTTTGTTATTACTGTTGTCTTTTTACGTATACAGACCAACAACAACAACGGTTAATACTAAAACTGTTGTTAAATTGACATACGACAACACTTTATCAAAAAACCGTTGTCGATTATGTGTTGTTGAATGCAAAAATTCTAGTAGTGAAAATGCATAAATACAATAGATGCAATGACATGTGCCACCCCTGACGTCATTCAAGCCGCCAACACATCACATCTGTGTGGCCGAGTGGGTAGGGCTGTGACAACTGTACGCACTCCAACGAATACCACACATATATGTGGTTGAGTGGACATGATGCTGGGGAGCCAACTACTCCAAAACCCAAGATAAAGGGGGAGCCACCAACAACTCTGATATCCCTCAGAAATAACGGTGAGGGTGTCAACTGCTTGCCTACAACTCCAACATCCACTGTACATGAGTGGTCGAGTGTGGCGTAACAGGACGGTTGCTCGCACTCTTGCAACTACCACGACAAGTGGTTGAGTGACGAAGCAACTAGATGACTGACGACGGCTTAACCATATGGAAGCCCAACAGTCGTCAGTATGCAACGGTGCAGGTATGATACATGATACCAAAATGCACAAACAACCGAATAACAACAATGCAACGATATAAGCAACAAGTACCAAAAACCAACCAGAAACCAACGAATATGCAACTAAACTACTAGGTAGTGTGCCTCTAATGCCAACCATCCTAGTGGTGTTTAATGAACATTTAAGTACTCGCGTACAAGCGACACTTTATAGAATAAAAAATCAATGAGAGACTGTACAGATATAAAATTTTCGATTAAACTCGAAGACCAAGCAATGAAAGTGTCGACGGACAATATGTAAAATAAACAAAGGACAAGGTCAAGCAGTCCTACCCAGACATAAACAACCATGCATTTAAGATAAATGATTTACAAGAATACAAAGGATAAGTACCCGCATTAAATGTAGATTGTGTCCGAAAGCACTCTGTGGTCGTACTCACGTAAATGGTCAAGGTCCTGTACCAGGATTAGAGTTAGGCTATTTATACAACTAGTCAAGTAGCTAAACTAACAATTAAACAGTATTAGGATTAATCTTATTATCAATCCTAATTAATCCATCTCATTCCACCTATTATTTAACCACATATTAATCAATTAGTTAATCAATTCATTAACTTACTAAATGCTAATCCATTCCAAATACCATCAAATCACCCGAGGGTTAATCAACATTAATCAAATTATACCTAACTCCACAACATGGTCACTTGGATAATAAACATACTCTTAATCCACCGATCATTTTAAACTTACCCCAGACCACAACTATTGCTTTTTTAATTAACTAACAATTTTAACTTCATACACAAAGACCAATCCATATGAAGATTTCGTGAACAAAGATCAGGAAGAAAAAGGAAACTTGATTACCTCGCATTTCTTTCTTCGTCTAGTGACCTGTGGAGCACGACTCTTCCTCAAGCTGTAGCAATTGTTCACACCAACACACACATAACTCCAATTCAAATCCCTATCCCATCCAGGAGCCGCAACCTCATCTAGACCAGATTTAACACACTAGAACTAAAGCCAACCCAAGAATCGACACAGAAACAATGAGACCTTACCTGGTAATATCCCACACCCGATGATCAGCCTTTTTAACATGGCAAATGACGCTTCCAATGTGGCTTGAGTGGAAATTGAGTGACGGTCCTCGATCGCGTGAGGTACAGGAAAAGAAAGAACCAGTGGTGATGACCTTGGATCAGAATTGTCACGCCCCGAGAAGCCGCTCGTCCGATACTGACCGGACTGCCACTCACTCGACCGACGGACAATCCGGAAACCTAACCGCTACGACCATCCCAGATGATTGTACCTCAGCCTATAGGGCTAGAACAACCGTCTGCAATTAACAGAAACGACCACGACGACAAAGCTGCGTACCGGTACGACTTACGACAAAACCAAAACAAAATCGAGGCCTCCATGGCACACAAAAGTACAACTATCCTGCCGTAACATAGACGTCACAAAAGAGTATAACATACCAACAGCGGAAATGAAAATAAATACAATGAATAAAAGAAACGGGTACCAACATGTACCCCAACCAAAAGACAGGCGAAAATCGTCTCGGAGACACATGAACTGGAATAGGCTGTTGAACAATCCAGACGATCATCCTGATAAGAGAAAAATATAGCCAACGGGGTGAGTCCTAAGAACTCAGCGAATACAGTCTAATGTGCATAGGAAGAAATAATAGCAGTAAGAAAATGCAGAACTGAACCATAAGCAGTAAAGTAACTACATACCTACCTGCGTCGATCCCAAACCCAGTAGTATGCATGTCAACCAAGTGCAGCAATCAAGTGCAGCAAACACAATCATATGCATCAATGCACAGTATGCTCATGATGCAGCATGGGTCACCCCTGACGCCTGGGTCAATAATGCACACGCGGGACCATATGGGTAGGGCTGTGACCTGGTCTTCCCTGCACGAACAGACGGTCGATAATGCACACGCGAGACCGAATGGGTAGGGTCGGAGACCATAAACGTACCCCACCATCGGGTGAAGTAACGCTCTAAACGTCCCTTGCTATCATCGGATAGGTAGGACGAGTAGCAAGTACGACGACCCATCTCAACCTCCAGGGAGTCAAAGGTCGTCCCCTATGCTACGTGCAATAATGATACATGTCGCTAACCCATGCATCAACCACTATCTATCCCTACTGTCATCTACATGATATGCAGTAGTCCAGATAACCGGTATGCACCAATACCTAAATCCTAGCGTAAGGTATAAGGTAAACTGTGCATCATCAATCCATACAGGAACAGTAAGCAGTAAAGCTAACGGAAATACAACTACTGAAGCAAGCGCACAGAGTTACAGATATCAGATATCCCTACTGCTAACTATGTCTAACTATGCATAGTAAGAGGTACCCGCCTCGATATGAAGAAGTCCAGGCGTCGAGAACCCCCCGTCCAAAAATAATAGTCGCGACGAAGATAACTGTGACACTCAATATCCTGCATCAAA
Organism: Boesenbergia rotunda; assembly: GCA_024364735.1. Classification (NCBI taxonomy): domain Eukaryota; kingdom Viridiplantae; phylum Streptophyta; class Magnoliopsida; order Zingiberales; family Zingiberaceae; genus Boesenbergia; species Boesenbergia rotunda. The sequence continues at coordinate 49,712 of JAGFNQ010002514.1, forward strand.
TACACAATCACTTAGCTAATTATACTTCTAATTTAATTAGGATTAGTTCTAATCAATTAATCCTAATTAAATACCCATTTGATTATTTAGGGTTAATTATAATTAATTAATCAATCAACCCTAACTTCTTAGCCAATACATTAATTAGGGTTAACTATGATTAATTAATCTCCAATTAATCCCCAAATTCCAAATCAAACATCCCACAGATTCAACCCATCGATTTCACCGCAAGAACAATTTCTTTATTCGGATCAAACACCCCAGAAAGTTCAAGCAACCTCTAAGACCTCCAAATCAAGGTCTACAGACTGTATCAGCCGAAACCTAAACACATGATATACACCAACCCGTTTCCAATCCATCAGCAATCGTAAATCACCACTCCTACATGGGAACAACCTCAAGCTCATCTACAAGAACAAATTCAAGCTACACCGAACCTAAAGAATCAATCCACGCAACATTCACAATACAAAGGACGAAGATCAACAGAGAACTCAAGATCTAACCCATAGAATCCAGATCTTACCTCCTAACTCACGCGCGCGTGGATCGTCCTCCGCTCCAATCAACTCCAAATGGAACCCAGCCGATTGATCAATCCCGATCCCAGCTACCCATTCCAATCTGCTAAGAACAGGAAGAGAAGAAGGATTGAATCCCGACTAGCCCTAATTTGCAGAATCACACAAGCTCAGTCGACGATTAGGAGAGGAACCCTACCTAATCGCAATCGGCGGCGCAATGATCCACCAGGGAAAACAAGGTCGTGATCCCCCGAGTACCGACGAACGACGGTGGAGCAGGCTGCGGGGGTCGCCGGCTCGCCGAGACGCCCTAGATCGCTCGGAAGAGAAGAAGCGCACGAGGTCGCGAGGCTTGATGGTTTGGGAGGAGGAGAAGAAGGATCGAGAAGGTTTGCGATGAAGAAGAAGCAATGCTCCGACCTCTCTCTCCTGGCTGCGGCGGAAGGCGAAGGGAAGAGGTGGAAGCGAAGATGCTTGCTGCGGCGGAAAGCGAAGAAGGAGAGGAAGGAATCGCAAACTTGCGGCTAGGTCACGCCGATTGAGGGAAAAATAAGAGTTTTATATGGGGTGGCTTTTTGCAGAAAAACCCTTTCAGACTTTTGAAATCCCAACCAGGCCCTTAATTTCGAAAGTTTTGCCTTTTAGCCCTTAAATTTCCCAGATTCTCACAGAAATAGACCACTAGTGCAAGGAGATTCCGACAGATCAACCGTCTGGCTTAGCATTACCGTAGAAGGTAGTATATCAACGATCAGTGCTCTTCCCCATGGCTAAAGGAGGGTCCGCAATGTCCTCAAGGAAGAAGAGGTGACAGCGGTCGGATCCGGGAAGTAAATGTGGTGGATTCGTGGCGGCCCAGCATTCGGTGCGGCGCGGCGAGAAACCGTTCGTGCGCGGCGTGGGTTCGACGTCGAGGAAAGAACACGGGGAGGAGAAGGATTAAAGAGAGAAATTTAGGGGGCGTTTGGTTTGTATTTTCCAGTCTGTTTTTCATTTTCATTTTCTGTAGAAAATGCGGGTTTCTGAAAAACATGTTTGGTTTTCATTTTCCAGCTTCGTTTTCCAGAAAAAAACATAGCGTTTTCTGAAAAACTTGAGAATGAAAAAAAGTCATTTTCCAGAAAACTAGAAAATACGGTTTTCTGGAAAATAAAAATGGAAAATGACACAAACCAAACGCCCCCTTAGGACTTTTTACTAGTTTTTGGCATTTTGTACAAAAACCTCTCTAGTTTGGTTAATCCGAATAAGACCCTCTAATTTAAGCTTTTTAACCTTTAAACCCTTCAAATTTTCGTTATCTAACATTCACAATGCATGTTACTTGTATTATAATTTAGTTTATGAGATGTTGAAATTCTAGATGATTCATCGTGAATATTTTTTTATTTTATTCTGATGACCGATAAAAAATAAAAAAATTTCGTGGATCGGAATTAATTGTCCAGATTAATCCATTTTTTTTTACTACCATTTAGTCGCAAAATACACTTCCTCCCTGTTGTGTTTATCGATGCAGTGTTGCTAGGGGTCCGCCGCCGCCTGCCCTGTCCAGGCCGCTAGCTGCAGGCCTCTCTATCACCGCTGCAGCAGCTTCTTACGCAATTTCTGACAGCTTTAACTTCCTCCCCTCACTTCATTCACGCGCGCCCGCCCCCATTCGCTTCCTTTTCCTCTGTCTTATTAACGCCGCCCCTCTTATTTCTCCTATCTACATCTCACTGGCTTTTGTCCCCGTTCACCCATTATTAGCATTAGCTGATCAAGCCCTGAGCGGGACACCAATCAGCAACAAACAATCCCACAACTGCTTCCCTTCTCACCTTTAATTCCCAACAGCTTCATGCATGCCTTCCTCACCCTCCTCTCCGGACTAGTCTCTTCTTCCTCCTCAATTCATAATTCATTAATGTTTTGTTACATACTTACTTGCAATGCATGCATGCGCGGAGAGAATATATTGATATCTGGGAATTAGAGATGCAAGAGGAGCAGCAGCAGCAGAAGCGGCAGAGAACGCCGCCGCCGCAGCCGCAGGTGCCGTGCGCGCGGTGCGGCTCCGGCGACACCAAGTTCTGCTACTACAACAACTACAACACCTCGCAGCCGCGGTACTACTGCCGGACCTGCAAGCGCCATTGGACGCACGGCGGTACCCTCCGCAACGTCCCCGAGGGCGGCAGCGGCTCCAAGAAGAACCACCGCAAGAACAGAAATCTCTCTTCGTCATCTTCCTCCGCCGCCGCCGCCGCCGCCGCACAACCGCGGATGTTGCACGCTACTGTGGCCGCCGGTTATGGCGCGCCCCTGCCACCGCTGCCGTCGTTCTTCTACGACGGCGGCGGACGGAGAGCTGCCGGAGACGAGCTCCCTGCTTTTCAGATTCCTGGCGGCGGCGTGGCCGGTGACTTCCCGCTGGCGACTCCGGGGCTCAATCCCTTGGACGGGATCAGCATGCAGCGGTTGGTGCAGCAACCGCGGTTGTCCCTAGCGCTGCACCACCAAAACCTGCTCATGCTCCAACAACTACAGCAGCGAAGCAACGCAGCAGATCAAGATCACCAATCAAACACCAACATGTTCTTCAACATGGCAAGCTCCCCTCCTCAACCTCCTCCTCCATAATCAATCTTAATTTCTCATGCATGTAGTAGATTCGATCACCCAATTGAAGCCTCATAGTACTTGAATCCTTGTACCTATTTCTTGTTCTATAGACAGAAAGTGAGTGGATCAGAGAAGGAGAGAAGAAGATCAGTACTTCTTTGCCACATGTTTTGATAAATTAGATCTTAATCGATCCTGCTTCCATTAAATCCGAAGTAAATATTGCATGCCTTGATGATTTCTTTCTCCCTGTTGTTGTGGTTGCATGGATTTGAAATCCGGTGAGAAGTTTTCAGTTCTAATTTGATCTTGTCTGAGATTGCAGAGCTTTTGTCAGTTGATTGTTTAAGCTATATGCAAGGACTTGAGATTGGAATCATGGAATGTTTGGATGGGATAGTTAGCAACGTTAATATTTTTGTTTACTTTTTAACAATTAAAGTTTTATTACAAATTGAATTAATTAATTCAGTTTTATTTTAAAAAAATTGAATCTCTCTTCTACAGTTGGAGTTAATTACTTTAATAAAATTTCAGTGAGTTGGGTTAGGTGCGTGGGTGAGTGGTTAGTGATGCATAACTATGACGTGCAATGGAAGACTACAACTCGACTAAAACCTCTTATAGAATACAATTTATGGTGGTCATAGATGGTGTGGGGGCAAATCTTTGTCGGGCATTATGATTGTGCTTCAATGACGTAGATACTCTTCTTCATATGTTTGTGATATATATAAAGATGAATGCAAGGAAAAACCTGCATCATGTAACGTAGGATCAATTCAATATAATCTCTTCAAGTTTATGTTTGAAAATTCATAGAATTCAATTTCATTCAGGAATTGAATTAAATTCTATGATTTGGAAATAACTTAAGTGAAGGAATTGAATTCTCATGGGAATTGAAATCTAACAAAACTAAGAAATTTATTTTCATCCCAAATAGGTGTGATTTGGTGTGGGAATTGAATTCTAACAAATGAAAATACTAAAATAACTTCACATAAATATAATGTTTGATTCTTAATCTATCAATGAAAGGTAAAATAGTAAAAGCAATCAAATTCATTTAATTTTAGACTCATTTCAAAAAATTCAATTCTTTTGTTTACCGATTCATTCCAAACATAAGAATTAAATTCAATTCCCGTTGGAATTCAATTCTTGATGGAATTCAATTCAATTCCATTACTTAAAAACTTTCCAAACGGGGAGTATATGATTATAATTTTTGACTCGAGATTCAGAATATTAGATTCCTCTACAAAATTTCAGTACATTAGCGACAACCCGTTTCATCACTGACATTAGTTTTTTTTGTCGCTAAACTAGCTAGTATAGCGACAATAAAATTTCATCGCTAATATCGTCGCAATAAATTTGTCGTAAATTTTAATTAGCGACGAATGCCAATAATTCGTCGCTAACGCATTAACGACAAACAACAACATGTCGTTAAGCTTACACAAAAATTGCCGCTAGTTTTTTATGGTTAGCGACGAATTAGCATGTTCGCCGCCAAACAGATCAATAGTTAGCGATGAAACAAATAGTTTTCGTCCCTAAGAATACGAATATTAGCTGCGAAACTACCAATGTTTGCCGCTAACATTTACATATTGTTATCTTAAACTTTGGATACATTTTGATACGGCTGAATATATTGCTGAATATATTACCGACGAAATTATTAATTTTGTTGCTAATATATGGGGTTGGCGACGATTTTAAAAATCGTTGCTAATCTCTTATTTTAAAAAATAATTTTATTTATTTTAATACATATCCTGTTTCAATTTGACAACTTAGATTCATAAACATACAAACAACTCATATTTCAATACCATCATATCCACATCAATCATTAGACATTCACATTTTTACCATTCACATCTCTAACATTCACATAACCCATACAACTCTAAAATCAAGTAACATAACAAATAAAAAACATGGTAACAACAAGTATCAAGTTCACAACATCACATAGCACGACCATAAATAACATAGTTCAAACCACAAGTAGCACAAAACTAAAGTTCACAATATCAAGTTAACATCAAATTCACAACTCTAAAGGAAGTATTCACAATATTAAAGTCTAATGATCATGTCGCCGAGCGAAACGGAGCCGCAACCGGATGACGGTGTAGAGAGGAGTGACGCGGATGCCGACGGGATGTCCTCGCTCCAGAATGACGCAGCAGGTGGGGGGGCCGAATGGAAGAAGTAGCCTGGTGGATCTCCGACGGGATGACCTGAACCTGCTGGAGAAAATGACCGTTAGCAACCTAGCCGGGAAGCGTCCCGGCAAGGCCCTCCGACGGTCAAGTCAGTACTCCGGTGAACAAGCAAATAGAGGAGCACTGTAGACGAGAAGCTATGCGCGCGTACCTGATAATGAGGAGGGGAGGGGCTTATATAGCCGGGGAAAAGGACCAAGTCTGACATGTGTCAGGATCTTCTGACAGTGTCAGGGGATTTTGGTATGGTTATGTTGATTTGATTTTGACCTGTGTCAGGATTCTCTGACAGGGTCAGGGGATTTCGGTATGGTTATGCTGATGTGTAGCCAACATTCTTTGTCGTATACTATTTGTCTTATGTGAGGACAAAGACCGGTTCCTGTACGCCCCCTACCGGCGCCGTCTGACACCAACGGCGTGACAGGGAGTGTCAGTTCATACGAGTGGTGACAGCCGGTTACCTGCAGCTGGTGCAGGTGTATTTTGTCTTTACCCCAGGGTAATTCCGAGAGAGTGCCCGAGTGGACACCGAGACGGCACACCCGGATGGATCTCAAGTATGGGTGTAAAGGACTGCCGGGCGGATGCACTCGGATGAACGAGGCGTGTAAGCCTTAATGTGTCCGGGTGGAAATACCCGGATAAGCGAGGCGTGTAAGCCTTAATGTGGTCGGCCGGAAATACCCGGATAATCGAGGCGTGTAAGCCTTAAGGTGGTCGGCCGAAAATACCCGGATAAGCGAGGCGTGTAAGCCTTAATGTGGTCGGCCGGGTTTGACTGGCCGGATGAACCGCTATACTTATTCTAACTGTAACGACCCGGCCCCTTGGCCCCTTGGGCGGCCCAACTGGCGGCCCACTTGGCGGCCCTCGGCCCCTTGGGCGGCCAAATCTCATTTGGCGGCCCCTTTGGCGACCTCTTCGGCGGTCGTTACTCACAAGTACTTCCCACCCCTGGCCAGTGGATTTTTGCCTTCCCCAGGATTCGAACTCTAGACCTCCAGGCTAAGTACTAAAGTTTATGAATCCTGGTACCAATTGAGCTGTATTGGTATCAGGATTCATAAACTTTAGTACTTAGCCTGGAGGTCTAGAGTTCGAATCCTAAGGAAGGCAAAAATCCACTGGCCAGGGGTGGGAAGTACTTGTGAGTAACGACACGGCCAAGGGTCGCCATAGGGGCCGCCAAATGAGATTTGGCCACCAAAGGGGCCGAGGGTCGCCTAAAGGGGCCGCCAAATGAGAGATTTGGCCGCCCAAGGGGCCGAGGGGCCGGGTCGTTACAATAAAAAGGCGCCTTTTTATGTAGCGGCCCCGCCTCTATGGTCCCCGCAGGCAACCCTCTAGGCCGGCGACCCTACGGTCTTCCCACCCCTGACAGTGGGTTTTTGCCTTCCCCAGGATTCGAACCCTTGACCTCCAGGACAAGTACAATAGTTCCTGAATCCTGGTACCAATTGAGCTACAGCTCAATTGGTACCAGGATTCAGGAACTATTGTACTTGTCCTGGAGGTCAAGGGTTCGAATCCTGGGGAAGGCAAAAACCCACTGTCAGGGGTGGGAAGACCGTAGGGTCGCCGGCCTAGAGGGTTGCCTGCGGGGACCATAGAGGCGGGGCCGCTACACTAACCGACCGCCTTGAGTCCGACCGGCCGGCGGAGACCCTGGGCCTGACCAGGATGTTTGTCGAGTTGGCTACCCGTACGATGACGTGGACCTTGAAACTGGCCAGGTCGTTTGCCACGCTGGCTGCCCGTACGGTGCCAAAGATAGGGCGGGATCATCTAAGATCTAGGAGGAGGAGGAGGTAGAGTTGAAGATGAATCATGCATTAAGGATTGCAATGCTCCAAGTGTCAATCGGTTCAGAATTTGTTCAAACATATCTTGTCTTGATTTCATTGCTGCCAACTCATCTTGGGTACTTGTTAACTTAAACTCGGGTGTTTGCTAGCTCTTCTTGTGTGCCTTCTAGCCATTGCATCGTGGATTCAAGCTTTTCCCGCAATGCTGCATTACTTGATCTTGATGAGGTGGCATATGAAGAAGTAGACCTAATTGACTTTGGCCCACTTTCAAGTCCTGTAATATATCCGGAATGAGTACGGAACATCTGAAAATAAAAATACCAAGTTATGAAAAATAATACAATACAACAACATAAGTATTAATCAAATTTAATATTAGAATTTAGAAGTATCAATCAAATTGTGGTAATCATTAAAAGTAGATAACAAAATGAGTATCGCAGAACTGATCACAAACTGTATCCGTAATTTGGACTGCATCGATGTCATTTTCCGTATTTTCTTGTGATTGACCATAGTCAGCGTGCAGTCTCACCATATCATCCTTGAAATAACATGCATGTTAAAAATATCTTAAAAATAATTATGTACGGTTAAGAAGAAATTTACTAAATAAATTCATAACATATGTATGTAGTTTCAACCCTATTCCCAATTCACCCTTTTGACGAGCTATAATGAATTTCATTCAAGACAGAAATATAATCTTTTCTCTGAAACCGATTAGTTTGAAAAGAAAGTATGTTAATATTTTAATCAATAAGCAATATACAATAACTATAAAATTAGCACTACACTATCGTAACTATATTGAATGAATGATTTAGAGCCCCTGCGATAGTTATATGGGAATTTCCCTCAATTTTCATCATTTGTTATAGATCGTTTCTATAATACAAAATTTTGTATAAATAAAATATTAGTTTTAGAAAAAATAATAACTTTTTATTAAAAAAAGACATTTGTAATATATTGAGTTACCTGAAACGTGTCTGATTCAAACGGAGCGCACATGTAATCCCAATCATCTTGCATCTCACAAAACTAAATCAGCATATGTTGTTGACGCTCAACGGGAGCAAGGTGCAATAACTTCTTGTGGTGATTATGCATTTTAGTTCTATTGTCTCTATACCTTGCACTCATTAATCGGTTGGTCTCCTTCCTGATTGATGATGAACCCTCCTCAAAATTGATATCAAAAACAGCTTGAAAAAAATAAATTTATTTTGCATCTGTTAGTAATAAAGGAGTGATTATAAATATGCTGAATTACGTGTACATACTGATAATCGATCGTATATCATCCTTTTATTATCAGTGGGGATCTGCTTCCAACTTTTAGCTTGTAAGGGAGCAAGCTTTTTTACCAAAAGACCCAACTCGATCATAAATGAAGTTGCATTTGGGCCAATTGAATGCCCATTGCTTTGATGAAAAGTAATGGGTAATTTACCTCGTTCATTAATCTAGCGTCACAATCTATCAGAATGTGTGCCACGTGTCTCCCTATGTGGCAGTCTACCAGTAAATACAAAAGTATTAACAATTAATAAATAAAAAACTTAAATAAATAGCAAACTAAATTAAACTAACCACTAGGAGCACTATCATCGATAGGTCTCCAGAACTGGTAGATGCTCAATCCTCTTGGGCGGCATGATTGTCATTTATTCATCATATATAGATCAACAAATATGCATCAACATATAAGTATCTATAAGTAATGAAATTTAATGAATTAAAAATGAAGAAACATATAAATACCAAGGTTCTGAGAACCAGATCAGACATCGAACCGGTCGGAACAAGGGTTCAGAGGTTCAGAGGTTCAACCGGTTTAACCGGGAATCCAACCGGGATATAACCGGTATATAATAAAGCATGTATTTATATAAATATATAGAATTAACAATTGACCCAACTATATTCTTCAAGAGTAAATCAACTAAGTAAAACAGTTGTTATTTAATTGAGATATATCAATTGTTAAATAAATCAACTAAGTATTTATATCCGAATTCAATTGATGATTATGCAGTTGTTATTTAATTAAGATATATCAATTGATAAGATTTCCATTTAATCGGTTTGTGAATTAAATTTCTGAATTAATCCATTAATTCATTAATCTATATTTTGTTCACCTCTAAAAACATCAGTTCTAAATATTCAGACTTCTTAATATTATAATACGAGAAAGTAAATTATCTTAAAAAAATTATTCATTTTTGTCTTAAAAATTAATCAATACAGCACTTTTCCAATTTAATAGACAAATTGTACTTAATTTTTTTTATAAAATTTATTATTATAAAAAGAAATTTAAAATTTTATTCATATAGATCGAGTCTAAAATTAATTTTATTTAAAAATTAAACTATCTGAAGCAGTCAAAGACAGAGACCGAGAACAAAATATGAAACACCTTTTCTTTGAAGTTGCGAGTTTTCCGATTCTAATACGGAGAAGGAGCATATTGCTGTTCTCTATAAATTGAACTTTTTCAAGGTTTCTTACCTCGCGACGTCGTTCAATTAACTCCAACCTACGTACCTTTTTCAGTTTCGACTAGCTGGTCTTATCCGTCCGGCAATGGCTGAGGCACTAAGAAGGCCAAAGAGGCAAAGACCAAGATCGTCTGCACCCTCGGCCCGGTGTCGAGGTCGGTGGAGATGATCGAGAAGCTCCTGAAGGCAGGGATGAATGTCGCCAGGTTCAACTTCTCCCACGGCTCCCACGAATACCACCAGGAAACCCTCTATTAGGTGTTTCCTCTATTAGGTTTACCGTTTACTGATCATAAATGTCGGCGGCTGGTTTTTTATTTATTTTTTAATCAAACCGGGTGAACCGGATTGACCGGTTCACCCGGTTCCCGGCGGTTCAAACCGGTTCAAAGCCGGGTTTTAAGAGGCCGGTTTTCTTCACTCATCCGGACCGGAAATCCGGCCGGTTCCTGGTCCAACCGGTCCGACCGGCCGGTCCGGTCCGGTTCTCTTAACAATGATAAATACCATGTACTCTAAAAATTAATCACTATCATCATCTGAAAGAGATAATTGATCATCTGCGTCACTATCAATTTCAATATCTTCATTCTCATCGTTAAGAAAACTTTGAGCAATTGACATATTTATACGGTGATGCTCAATATCTAATCTAGAATGTTGAGATATCTCTAAGTCTTCACCAACTATTGAAGTTGCTCCATTAGAAGAAAGATCTTGGTTAGTCTCAATTTTGAAATTATTTCTGGATTCAACATCTTCAAATACTTCATCAACTTCAGTTACTTCGTATATTTCTCATTGTTGAACCTTTTGCACTACTTTCCAATGACCTCCACGCTTTATATCATTTAAATAATAAACTTGATTTGCTTGGTTGGCCAAAATGAATGGGTCATCAACGTACCATGCTTTAGAATTGTCAATACATAAAAGACCAAACTCTTCAACTAATGATTTTTTTTTGGATTACATTGGAACCCTTCACACCAAAATAATTGTACTTTATAATCGAAAGAGTAAAATAGTTGAACAACATCCTTCAACACTCCAAAAAAATCCAAATTGTCACCATCATCAGATGATGATATTCTAACTCCACTATTCTGAGTAGTACTATGAGAATCACGAGACTTTGTATGGTATCAAATAACATTTACAATGTAGACATCATAGAGTTAAACTTCAGCATCAAGTCTCTTGCTAAATAATACAACTCATTTGTGATGTCTGAATTTGTTAAATTCTTTAACTTTATCATTCTATCCCGAAACCGTTGTAGAAAATTTCTCTCGTGATATTGGAGAAGTTGAGTTGAATGAACTTCATGTGACAAAAGTTGTAAATGCTTGCTGCAAAAATGAATATTTAAATTACAATCTATAATGGAATATAAATAATAAAATTACATAATGTGAAAACTTACTTCCTATATTGGTCAAATTCTTTGTAAGTGTTGAAAATATACCGATGTGCTTTCTTATACAAAGTCAAAAGCAATTTCAGATTATGTTGATTGTCAAACACTCTTGCTTGTTGTGAGAAAACACTTAAATTACATGTCACTGATTGAACATCTTTGTTTTGTGCTGACCTACTAAATATTGTCACAATTTGACTCATGTATAAAGAACTGAAAATCAATGCTTCATTTACAATATACCTCTCTGCAATAGATCCTTCAGGTCTTGCTTTATTATGAACATATTTTTTTAGTCTGCCGAAATATCGTTCAAAAGGATGCATCCATCGTGACGAAACAAGTCCAGCTAACATGTTTTCACGAGATAAATGGACTGCCAAATGAACCATAATGTCAAAAAATACTGGAGAAAATATTCATTCCATCTTACACAATATGAAGACTATTTCCTCCTCCATTTTACATTAGTCCATCATGTGTAAATATTTTGCATTTATCTTTGAAAAAATCACATAACTCAATTAGTGTGCCGCATATGTCTTTTGGGAAAAATTTCCATACAACCACTAGAAGTATTCTTTGCAATAAGTTATGACAATCATGTGATTTTAGTCCATGTAACTTTCCATCACCTGCATTTACATTTCTAGATATCTTACCAGGATATCCATCAGGAGACTTCATAGATTTTAAAAATTGACAAAATTCACGTCTTTCTTCCAATGTCAACGTGTAACTTGCGTATGGATTATTAAATTTGTCTCCAACTTTCTTTAAATACAATTCACTTCTAATCACCATAACCTACAAGTCTAACCTAGCTTTAAATCTATCCTTTTAGTTTCCATCTATATTAAATAATGTGCCAACCAAAGCATCATAGATGTTTTTTTTTCAATGTGCATCACATCTAAATTATGTCTTAACTTTAAATCTGACTAATACTTTAACTCGAAAAATATTGACCTCTTTACCCAATTTGTATCATCTAAAGATCGTTGTCGCTTTTTACAGTGTGTAGGATGCTTACTGAATGTCACTTGGGATAATGTATCTAACTGTGCTAAAATCTCATAGCTATTAAATCTTCATGGTGGTACTTCTTGTTCAACATTTCCATTGAAATTCTTATTTTTTACGCCATGGGTGTTGCACATTCAAGAATCAATGGTGGCATGTGCAGCATATTTTACTTCATAATATTTGAGATTTAGTTTCAACTACACATATTGGACATGCTTTATTACCTTTTATTCTTCATCCAAATATTGTTCCATATGTTGGAAAGTCATGAATGGCCACATCACAGTAGCACGTAATTGAAACACTTGTTCAATCGATGCATCATATGCTTCCACCCCATCATCCCATAGCTCCTTTAGTTGGTTGATCAAAGGCCGTAAGTATATATTTATCTCTTTCCCAAGTGATTTAGGCTCAGGAATCAAAAGAAACATAATCAAGTATGATGTTTCATCATTTTCCATGGTGGCAAATTATAATTCACAAGTATAACATGCCACATACGATAAGCATTTGACATATTTTCAAATGGATTAAAACCATCCGTAGCTAACCCTAAGTGAATGTTTCAGGGATCAATAGCAAATATTTCATGTGACATGTCAAATTCTTTCCATAATTCACTATCTGCTGGGTGTCTTAATATACTATCTGTTTCAACCCAGTTTTCTTTATGCCATCTCATATCTTTTGGTGTATGTTTCACAATAAACAACCACTTAAGTTTGAACTTCAAAGGAAAATATTGAAGAATTTTCTAAGCAGTCTTTTTCTTATTTATCCCATCATACTTGTATCTTGGCTCCTTGCACAATGGCCATGCATCCTTATTCTCGTGCTCACTCCAAAATAATATACAATCATTCTTACATATATGTATCTTCTCATATTACAATCCTAACTCTTTTAACAAATGTTTTACTTTATAATGGGAATTTGGAATCGCATTCGGTTTGAGAATGCCTCTTGCAATAACTCAAGGTTGTAAAAATCGCTAGGCGGTAGTCGGGCGGAGGACTACCGCTTAGCGCCTAGTCGGCGCCTAATCGACGCCTAGGCGGTGCTAGGCGGCGCTAGGCGGCATTAGGCGGCACCACGGTGGGGTGCCGCCTAACGCTTAGTCGGTGCCTAGGCGGGTCTAGGCGCCGACTTTTACAACAATGCAATAACTGAAGTAATATATCAAAAGATTTATTGCTCCAACCATTTAACACCTTCATATGCATCAACTTGACTAAAAAATTGAGTATGAAAAAATTAGTACAAGTGTGATACAACTCTTTTTGCGTTTCTTCAAACATTGATATATAATTTTCTCTAATATCATCTGTATTTATGTTTTCATTAATATTATCTAATTGAAGTTCACTTGTGTTAATATTTTCTACATTTCTTAAATCAGTAAATATGTTTTCAAAATCATCTTCAAAATCTCAACCATGCTTCTCTTCATTGACGATATTTATATTAATAGATGATGTATCAACTTCACCATGAAAGTTTTAGACTCTGTGTAATTGGTCAAATCCCCCCTATAAAGATGTCCTTAGACATAATCCAATGCATATTTAAATAAATTGCCACACCTTAGAAGTAGACAACAAATTTTGGATAAATTTAAAGTTATTATGTAATTCTCTACCACCTTTAAAAACTGATTCAACTCATTTATATATTCACAGCTAATCTTATTCTCAATCATTATCAAACTTTTATCCATATTTATAAAACCTGGTTAAACATATAAAAAATCATATTATTTAACAACTAACTATTATTAGAATAAAAAACCCCTAAAGGCATCATCTAGGTATCAAAATATCTTTAAAATTAACATATACGTATCGAAATTACCCAAAATTATGCTTAAAAATATTGAAAGTACTAGATGAAGAATAACTCTAAAATTAGCAATCATTATCATCTAACCACAAAAAAATGCTAAAGTAATCATCTCAGTATCAAAATGTCCTTAAAATTAACATATAAGTATCAAAATAACCCAAAAATAAAGATTAAAAATATAGAAGCACTACAGGAAGAATAACCCTAAATTTATCACCTAAATATCAAAATATGCCTAAAATTATCATCAAAACATCACAATAATCCAAACATCAATATCTAAACATCAAAATATACCTACAATTATCATTTAACTATAAAAAAAAACTAATTAAAAATATTGGAAATATTACATAGATAACAACTTATACCATAGGAGAAATGATTCAAAGGAGGAATGGATTGCCGGAATAAGAAGGTCGGAGCCTCATGCCGGAGCAGGGAGCATGAGAAGATCGACGGAGTCAGGAGCAATAGGAGGGGAAGAGTCGCCGGAGGAGAAATAGCGTAAGAGAAAGAAGTAAGCGAAGAAGGGATTGGAGGAAAAGACTTGTGGCGACGTCAGGGTTAGGTTATTTCGTTAGGGTTAGCAGCAAAGTATCCTTATTTCATCGCTAACCGATCGTTTGTTAGGGTTTAGGTTGAAGTTCGTTGGCAATGAATTCTTGTAATTTGTCGCCAACATGAATATTAGCGACGAAAAAACAATGTGTTTCGCTAACCTAATGAAAAAATCAGGGTCAGCGTAAAACATTGGTGGCGAATTATAATAATTAGTCTCAAATATTAAGAATAGCCGCAAAAAAATTCGAATTCGTTGCCAAAAATATATTTTTTTAAATAAAAAATTATTTATCATTGTTTGTGGCAATCGGTTTGTTGGTCACAAATAATGATATTTAGATACAAACTATGAATTCGTCGCTAAAAATTCATCGTTATTTTACTAGTTTCCTATAGTGTTCTATCAGCGTTCAACCGTGTAGAATATAAAAATCTACGTTTGTTACTGAGAAATTTGTAAGTGTCGAGTTTCGGACAAAAAAAAACACTACTTAGGTCCTTTTCGAAGCCTACGATTTTTATTTTTTATTATTTTTAGTAATTTCTATTTTATAGTATTTAGGTTATTTTTGATATTTCTAATATTTGTGAATTTGAGTTGTATACATAAGTGTTCTGTTTTGTTAATTTCTTCTTTAGAATTTTTGTTAAGATTTTATGAATAGATAGGAATTGAAGTTTGTAAATTAAGATTTTTTTTTGAGTTTTAGGATGCAGAATCTATATAATCATATATTTAGCTATTTGAGAATGACGTTCTATTAATAACAAAATTTTCTTTAGTGATAAATGATGATTTTTTTAAAAAAATTTCGAATTCCTTCTTTTAAATTTCTCCTTCTCATTAGCTAATAGGAGGATAATTATTATCCTATTCGACGTCATCATGTCGATTGAAATTGATTGTTATATGTTGAATTGCACATGGAATTTTAGTGCTAACATGAGGTTTTAGACAACGACGTTGAAGTGGCGATAAGTTTTCGCCTTGATTCGCCCAAAACTTTGTTGTGCATTGTTGCTTGTTGTTGGTCAGCACATGCATGGTGTTCATTCGAGTCATCATGGCTCTTAATGTGACGCCCTAGAGGTTATACTTGCTCGAAAATTAAACAGCATCTCCCCTATATAGCGGACAAGTTGAGTATTTATACATAACTCTCCACAACATCTAGCTCAACCTCACATGGTTGACATCACAATAACAAAATAAACACACAACCACGTAGTTAATATCGTTAATAAAAAAATAAAAAAACAGTCAGTCCATAACCAAGGAAAACTCAAATGTAAATCCAAAAATGAGCATTCCAGTCCAATAAGTATAAACATAAATTTGCTAGGACAATACCAGATAAATAAAATAAATACCAGTCTATGAAATAAATGCGGAAATAACGAAAGCGCAGAAATAAAGTAACTATGGAAATAAACTAAATACAAAAACAAACTCAATACGACTCGACACCGTGGAACTGACAATTAGATCCTCTTAATGAACTCATAGTAAACAACTGATTGATGACTGCAAGGGAACCCCAATAGTTCTCATTTAATCTTTACAGAATAGTATGAACTTGCTTCAACTTATAACTTTCTTGGACCCAAAGCATAATATTTTACAATTAACAAATCACTTCAATTAGAGCGCATTATAAAGTGTAATCCACTGTCAGATTTTAATAAGCTAGTTGTTCGCAAGCCTAATGAATACAACTTATCACATAAATTTAGCTCCCCCATGCCCAACACCTCACGACAATGGTCAACACAAGAAGCCAACAATTCAAGGTAAAAAAATGAAACCTTCTTCGTTAACTCATGCTAGCAAGAGAAACAATTCAACTCAAAACCTAATCAAGAACACAACTAAACCTAACTTACTGAGTGATTGAAACCCTATGCTCAGATCAAATGGAAAGATCCCTAAATTTGATGGTGACGATAGTGGATCAAGAAGCACGATCGTTGGCCCTGAATTGGTGCTGATTGAACAGGAAGCAAGGCGCACAAGAACAGGAGGATCGGGTGGAGATCGGATCCGGCGACTAGGCGGCGGTCGGGAAAGAGGCGATCAGCTAGTCGACAGTTAGGGGTGTCAATTCGGGTCGATCGGGTCGGGTTCGAGTCAAGTTCGATTTTTTTTAACTCGCAACCCGAACCCGAATGTAACCCAAAATGCCCAAACTCTAACCCGAACTTGACCAACCCGAACCCGACCCGAATAACCCGAAAAAACTAATTCAAATTTCAAAACGATTTTTTTGACTATTGTCCCTATAATTCTATACTTTTATTTCAATATTCTATCATGATCACGCTAATATTGCTATTAATATACATAAAAACATCTTAATTTTCAAATAAAATTTGATTTAACCTCGAAAAATCCACTAAACATTAAATTCGGGTCAACTCGAATCCGACCCGAAAGTTTTCAACCCGAACCCAATTTTTTTGTGTCGATTTGGGTTGGGTTGTCGGGTCGGGTTTATTTTTTGACACCCCTGTTGGCGGCGGTTTGAGTAACGAAGAAGAAGAAGTGCGACTAGGGTTGGGAGAATGAGTCGTTGGTGTCTTCTTCTTCTGCGAGGAAGAGAGGGAAAGGAGAAGAAAAATACGAAGTAGATGCAGATGATGGAGAAGAGGAAGGTGAGGCGCAGCAGAAAAAAAAACGAGGAATGAGTTTCTAGGAGGAGTTTAGGTTTTTATTAATTTTATAAAAATTTTGCAAAAAAGAACCTCCAAATTTAGGATATTTAACACTAATTGGGCTGCCACAGTTGTCTGTCTTGTAGCCGCAATGACGAATCCTAAAGGGCTGAAGATCACCTGGAAAGCCCGGCCGTGCAGCTTCTTCCGAAAGCAAAATTTCTGGAAACAAGCTACATGCAGCTCATAATAACAAACTCTGAAATTAATTGAAATTGCTATCCAACTGCAGCACACAGAGATGATCCCCTGCTTGCTTTTAAAAACAGATGCGTTGGTTCATTCAAACATAACTCGATTAAATAGTACCAGCCAAACTGCAACACAGAGATCAAGGCCAAACTGTTACACAAGACTTGGCTAATTAGTTTACCCATAGAGAAACATCTTAATTATATTTTAATGATATTATGGGTGTATAAATGTATGGGGAGGTATTGAATTAATTAATTGCGAGACTGAGTAGTTTCATCATCGTCGTCGTATACTATTGAGCAACTCCCGTGGTTACTTTTCCCATGCAACAGTGGCCTGAGCTGCAATCATATCGCATGCATGGATCGAGGTCACTCAGTAGATGCACTAGCCACTGACGATATAAAATGGCAGATGCTACTAAAGCTGCTCCAATAAATCTATGCAGTCAGAGCAGAACTACAGGCTCAGTGGGGGCTCCGTCGAAGCTCCCATTGAAGATGTGACAATAAGGAAAGATCTCCATGGTAGTAGCGAGCTTTTTCCTAAAGTAATCTCTGTAACTACGATGCAGTGATAGAATGATTAATTGTTATAATAGATATTTATGTTCGATCCTTAACTACGTCGTATTTTATAGAATTTTTTTTTTCCAAATAAGACGCGACCCTGGGGCATTGGGCTTTTAGACCACCCATCATGAACGCTTTCCAATTTACCTTAATGACCGAAGGAAAATTTTCATGGGACCAAATCAGTCATCCCGAATTCATCTGCTATATGGTCCAATATTTTTTCATTATGATATGGCTCTTTACAAATAGTTGCTCCTTCAATTTTTTTATTTATTAAATTAATTTTTATTTAATATTATTTTTAAAATGATATTTTTTTTATTAATTTGATTATTTTTCAATAGATTTCTATTATTTTTTATTAAATTGATTTCATATTAGTGGATTTAAATTTTATAAAAATTTAATTATATATATGATAAAATATGAAAGAGAGATAAGAAATATATATAATGAAAAATATGAAATTCGTAAAAAAGTTATTGAGAGGTTTTTTACTTTTGAAGTGGCATGACTTGAAGAGGATCAACAGTTATGAATGCTTTTACTCAAAATTAAAAATATTGTTTATCCAATATATATTATTGTAAATGTTTGAACAAAATAGTTTTTTAAAAATAGATTAAGGATTAATCAACCAAATTTAAAAAGTTTTTTTTACTAATATATCTCCGAGTTTAAATTGTCATAATAATGTTATTAAGATTTTTTTTTTGACTAATATTATGATCTAGAGGAGAACTAGGAGTCATATTTGGTATTATCTAGGAGTTCAAGATATAAAATATCATTGATTAAGTCATTCAATTGAACTTTGCAAAGTAGTAAGATGCCTGATTAAGGAATTGTAAATAATCATATTTTATGGATTAGCATAGCAAACATAAGTGGAAATCTAATTTGTCAAGTATTCATACTCAAGAAGTTTTAAAAGTTTTATAAACATTCATATGAAGTAATTATAGACATTATCATTTTGCAACAAGAGTACTTGGGGATAAAGATGAGAGGAGACTACTACAATTGAATATCTCTTTGTAGTTTAGCAACATTTGTTCTTTCTTTTGTCCTGGGTTGGAGCATTTTAATATTTAATTTTCTTCAACCATTATTGACAGTGAAGTTGTACCCTAAATCTCAGATTATTAAATAATAAATTCTTCTCTTCCTTCCATAAGCGTACTCCATTGTCATTAGTAGCACAAAGCTCTCGTGTTTGTGTTAACTTCATCTTTATCTATTTTCTTCTAAATTTATACCTGATCGTGATATTTCTTTTCATGATTTTTAGTGTGAGAAAGATGTGATTAGTGACTTTTTTCAACAAAGATAAATCACTTTACTTTTTATGAATTATAAAGCTAATATAGTAAAAATGACAATAAAAATGTTGATATCTGTAAGCAAGCTCCAACTGATAAAATAGAAGAAAATAAAATAAATTTGTTTGCTCAAATGCATCTTTTATAAGTAGAAGAGCAAGTTAAATCAGTTAGTGAAAGACATGAGGGACAAGGGACATAAAAAAAATGTAATATAAAAAAGAATTTTAATTGACATGAATATTCCTCATGGCATAACTTCGCATAAAGCAAAATGAAGATGAACAAAATTCTTATATTCGAGAACAAATAGTTACCTTAATGATGATTTTTACCTTAAACGAATCAATCTATGAGGAAATAATGAAGGACAAAGTGCATCAGAGGAAAACCTTTTGCAGTTTTTTTTAAACGAAAACAAATAAATATATACATCCAAAGATTGAATAAATGTAAAACACAGGCTAGTAGAAAAACACCATCAAATGACAGATTGTTTAAATTCATGACATGTTTTTGGCATCATGTTAAGATTTGACTATATGATCGTTTCTCCTGCCAAAAACTTAGCTATCAAGAACAAAAACATTCTCTATACTGTTCATCTATATTGTCTCTCTCTCTATATATCATTAATAAAAACAAAAACACAATTAGTTTTCATGCATCTTTCATATAATTTATTGTACATGTACATGTCTTGTTTATTATTTTCTCACCTAATAGGACCTTTATATTCTTTAGAATAAAACAAAAGAAAGTTGCATCACTCACAAATGAACCGACCTTTTGTTTTCCATCTCTTCAATCTTAAAATATCGTAAAATAAGAGGCCAGAACATCACTTATTTGTCTTAATTTAGCCCATACACACACATGAAATTTGAGCATTACCATTACATAACTTTTCTCCATAATTTTGTCAAAATTTTAATCTTTCATATATTTTGCTTATGCATGAAAATCACGGTCAATGAGAGAGAGAATGTACTATTCTAGCTAGTCCAAAGCAAGCTACATAATTCCAATTGCTATATTACATGAGGAAAAAGCATCATCTGTTTGTGTCGCCATATTAGACATTGGACCTCTTTCCTTTCCTAAGCTACTCTGAGACCAAAAAAGAGTTCTCAATGAAATAATTAAAGACTAGCAAATCCTGAACAAAAGTTGAAACACATGCCTGCCAAGTTTATCATCATCACCTTCTACATGAAGGAGACACCAGCCATGCCTGACCAGTCCTTCAATTCCTTTTAATTTCCTACCTAAATATTTAACTGATAAAATGCACAGGTATTGGTGAAAAGGCAGTTAAAGCAACTTAATTGAATCTTGAAACAATAATTCCACACACTGCATGAAATTAAAGACACTTGGATAGCTGTGAACAAAAATAATTTGAGAAGGAAACAAACAAGCCCACTCGTGATCGATCAGTACATTAATATATCAATTAATACAGTCCAGGAAAGAAAAATATAATCAAAACAAGTAAACACACCAACTCCAAGAAAATTATACCAACTCCTTAATTTCTGCAAGCGCTTCAAAGAAATGAAAGTGAAAAAAGGAATCAATTGTTAAAATGGCATATATATCTTCAGCAGATCAGATATTAGATATTAATATGAACTGATGAAGAATTTAAAAGCCAACCACACCAGTAGACCATAATCCCTGCTATTTATATACATACATGCAAGAGCTGCAGCTGATCATCTTCTTTAATCAATTCCCAGTGCGATTGGAATTTGATTGCAAATTGCCGAATGGATCCGATGTTCCTCTCGGAGCAAATTAAATCAGTAGTCTGGTTCATGCCGCGATGATTTAAAAACACAAGGGGCTTGTTGATGAGACCTTAATTTGCTTGCAGACCGACAGGAACTCTCCGATCCATATATGCTTGATTAATTCCTCTTGCAGTTCAACGTAATTGATCCGCCCATGTTGAACATTACTTTCAGTGATAGTAATTTAAGAACGCTAAAGAAGATGAAGCCAGTTATCTTACTTTTAAGTTTGGGAAGATGCTAACTAGGAATTAGATGAGAGGAGCGATGGATGAGCTGCAGTTTGTGTTGAAATCCGACCAACTGATGCCGCCGCCGGTGGTTGGGTTCCAGTACACGGCAGCCGGTGGTGGAATGAAATTATCAAAGGAATTGATATCGGAGGGGATAATGGGATTCTGCCAATCCTGCGAGAAGCTGTTGTTGATCACATTGTGGCTTTGCGATTCCAATTTGACTTCCTTCATCATACCGGTGATGCCACCATTCATCAGCGCTGAGGCCTCCAACTCAGTGCTGCTGTCGAATGGGAACAAAGTTTGATCGAATTGATCCTCTAATTGCTTCATTGGATGCTTGACGCTTGAGGCGAGGAACGATGTAGAAGGAAGCAAAGACGATCCGATTAGTTGATTGTCGTCGTTCAGGATGGAATTCACCGGCGGAAGTGGATGAAAGCCGAGATCTTGATTGGCGGAGGGCACTCCGAGGCCGAGATGCTGCAGCAAATCGGCGGCGGCGGAGTAGGACGCGTCGGTGAGGCCGTCCAAGAGGAGCGGAAACGAGGCCATCTGCAGTGCGTGGTGGGTGTAGAGCGTAGCGGCGGAGTCGGAGGCGGCGCCCGGTCTTCGCCCGTTCGCGGGGAGGGAATTAGTAGATATTAACGGATGGTGGTCTGGCGGCGGGAGTAGAAGAGGGCGAGGGAGATTCCCGACGCCAGCGGCGGCCGAGGGGTGTTTCTTGGAGGCGCGCTTATTCTTGCGGCACCCGCCGCCGACGGGGACGTTGCGGAGGGTGCCGCCGCGGGTCCAGTAGCGCTTGCAGGCCTTGCAGAAGTGGCGCGGCTGCGCGAGGCTGTAGTTGTTGTAGTAGCAGAACTTGGTGTTGGCGGAGTCGCACCGAGGACACCGCAGCGCCTCCACCTTCCCTGCCGTCGCCGGCGACTGCCCCTTCTCCAACATCGATTCTCTCACCTTATTATTATGCGTGCCAGTGCTGCCGGTGGCGGTAGCGATTGTGCCGTTCTTGTTGTTGCTGCTGCTGTTCGTGTTCGCTGCAGCAACAAGGAGTGCGTCCTTCATCTGCACAGAAAATGGAGCAAATCAAGGAGCTGCAGAGGAGAGAGAGAGAGAGTTTCAGTGAATTATGAGAATGGAAGCAGGGGGAAGGTTCCGTGACAAGAGCTAGCCAACAAAAACAAGCACGCAGAATTATTGAGTGATGTGACAGAGACAGCGATGGATTGAGAGAGAGAGAGAAGGGGCACAGTTGCCACATCGTGTGGCGCATTGGTGGGAAAAATAGTACCCAACCTACCTGTGGCCACTTCTTCCCTGAAGAACTCACGCCCAACCTCTCTCCTCCATTCCAGCACTCCATCCTCCTCCCTTCTATGGCAGTACAAATGGAGCAGCAGGAAGCGAAGGAAATAGCGAGTATAAGTAGTAGTGGAAGGAGCAGAGAGGGGAGGAATCCCGAGGTGGTGGTGGAGGAGGAAGGAAGGAAGAGTAAGAGTGAGCGTGAGAAACGAGGCAAGTGAGGAGAAGAATCGTTGGCACTGATGCTGCAGCTGCTGCAGTTGGCCTGCAACTGCATGCCACTTCTTCTTCTTCTTCTTGAATTCACTTTAATTCTGCTCCTTTTGCTTTAGGAGTTTGGCTTTGAATTTTTGTCCTGCTTAATCGATCCACAGATGGCTGTTCAAATTAACGGGATTGAATTGTTCATTTCTTTTGATGAAAAGAAATGAAATGGGTAGAGAGAAAGCGACAAGACGCAGCATGTGGGGTTGGGGCTAGTGGGCGAGACCACCATGAGAGATGCATGGAGATATATATCTCTGGGTGGAGTAGCTGCCATTAGGACCAGGCGTGCTGCTTTAAGAAGACAGGAGACGGGTTCACCATGTGGGCAGCTCACATCTCCCTCTCTCTCCCTGCTACTGTTCCTAATTAATCAATCTCCATTAGATAATGAGAGAGAGAGAGAGAGAGAGAGATATATATATAGATAAAGAAAGGCATCATCACGTTATCGTGGGATAAGGAACAAACCTCAAAGGGATTCTCTAGTCTCCCGATAAATCTCATCGCCATTCTCAGCAATTATTCTCTACTCTGACAAAAAACTAGTATTATATGCATCAAATCTAACCCAAACAGGCGCTGCTGCTCTGCTTCACCTGCGTATATATATTTAAAAAAATTGTACGATCTTTATTCTTTTAATTAGTTCATCAGGAGATTAAATGCGAATTCAGACACTAATTTACAATACGCAATTGAAGAAGAACAACAGGTTCTGAAAAAATTATATATATTCAAGGACAAGGATTTTGGTCAAAGCTAGAGTGGCCCACCGCCGACCAGAGATTCCCACTAGACGTGGAACAGCCGACGCATTGCATGCACATGGAAAGATAGACAGACAAATCCATGAAGAGAAATATATAGAAAGAGAGAATACGCCCAATTGGCGTGTGCAGGGAAATATATAGAATTAATTGACAAAGAGATATAATTAATGTCTGTGACACGGATTGTTTGGTGTGAGGAGAATATAATTAGAATTACAATATTAAACAACGACAAAGATCTCAGTGGTACTTTTATTCCATTCCTCAACATTTTTTTTTTTGCTAAATATGCATGTTTGAGAGGGTAATTATATGTATATAAACGAAGTTAATCATGGATTGAGAGTTTACATGTCCTATATGATATGCAAGTATATATGCATAGCAGACAGTGATAATTAAAGCCATTATCAGCAAATTGTGCTCGAGGCATGACAACTAGTGTCTAATCAAATCAACGTAGTCCTTCATAAATTGCTTGCACTTCTAATAAACTAAACTATCTTACGACAAATCCGAAGAAGGCAACGTAGATATTCTTGAGAGAGCTATTGAGAACTAGTACTGCACTATAACATCGATAAAGTGTGCCATCAGTTTGGGAAAATTTAACATTTACTTAATTAAGTGACCTATTTTGGCATATTTCATTTTAGAATTAATTAGTTAGTCTCTATATTTTCACACTTTATTTTAAATATAAATACAATAATTATTCATATTCAACATATTATATAAAGGGAAAACTTAAGAACTGGTAGCAACTTATCTCCAGTTGCAACTTTATTTTTTCACAATGAAACATTGTGCATTCACACCATAGTGCACATGACAACTATCCGCATGAGTGAGAAGTTGGATCAAACAAAGAGTTTTACCCATATCATTTATGAAAAAAATTTGAGGAATGTTTTGTAAAAAAGGATATTCCTTGTAGCACATTGAGATTTTTGCTTGCCACAAGTGGATGAAGCACTCTGTTAACAAAGAAAAGAGAGTCATATATTACAATTGCGTCTATAAATTAGCTTTCATATTTTTAAAACAAGGAAAAAACAATACTCAAATGCTCCTTAAACTCATTTCATGTCACCTCCTTGCTAACACTAGGCTTCATCATTACACCTCCTCGAACGCATTAAACTGAATTAATTAACTTTCCAATTTGGCATCAACTCAATGTCTTAAATCAAGGATGACAAATGAAGGACCAAAGGGACCACAAACAGTAGCATTCATCATACCATACATCAGTAGTAATCATTCCCTGTTGTGTATATATTAATTAGTAGTGTGCCTTGACAGATAGCTTAATGGACTCTTCTTACATCTTCCTTGGCTCATGTCCTTATTCCAGGTAGTATGATGTCTTATTTATAATAGCAAAACCAATCCATTGCATCTACCTAGTGGCCCCATGGAATGTTGGGATTCATCAACTTCTCATTTGATATACATTTTTTTTCCTTTTTTTTTTTGCCTCATAGTTGATATTTAAATTGCATTTATCATACCAAGAACAGATAGAAAAGCATCTTCTTTGTGTCCATCTATATTTATTTATGATAAAATAGCATATTGTTAAGTGTGAGGAATGTGCCTAGCATTATTTTAAAAGTTTAGTATAATGACAGTATAGAATACGCGTGCTTAAGAGTCAAAACTAAATTATCCAGTCTAATTATTGTTTAAGAGGAGTGCATATATATTTATTAATCTAATTTGATTGCTACAGGTTGAGTATTCATTTGCCATATAGACTGATTCTACATGATGAGGATATGCTTAGAAGGATTAATATAAATGGTCCACGGCTCATTATTGTGCAATAAACAGGCATTACAACCAAAACAATACGGCATTATTTCATTCATGCATAGGTGAACAACAATAATTGGTATGTTTAATGTGTCAGGGCAATTTAGCAGAACAGGTTTTTGTAACTGACTTTCTACCAAATCATACCTCAATAATTGGTTTTTAACGAATTGTCCTCATTAGTCTTCTTCCCGTTTAATCACCTAAACCTAGTAATTGGTAAACCTTTATGTTTGCACAGCGTTAAGATGGAGATCCACAAAAACAAACTGTTTTAAATGAAAAAAAATCAAATAAATAAGTCATTTTGGAATTAAAATGAAGCCCCAAGATGTGCTAGCCCGGGAGCAAGAAAACTCCTATATCATGAACCATCAGATGTGAGTGCTTTTGAAATGATTAATTTGCTCCCAGGGTTATGGTGCAACGGTAGGGCGACTAATTGCTATCCCAGATATCGCTGGTTTGATCCCTAGCTATGGCGTATTTTGCAGGATTTTTCTTCCAAATGGGGCGCAAACCTTGGGACGTTGGACTTCTAGACCGCCCACCGCGAGCGCTTCCCGATTTACCCTGGTGACCGATGAGAAACTTCCGTGGAATCGGACCAATCATCTCAGGTTCGTCTTACCTGGTCTAACATTCTGAAATGATTAATTTAGTTGCCAGCTAATCTAAACAAGCCAACTTTCAGTAAATAATCATATTGCAAGTTGATTTAAAAGCCAATTTATATAAACTACTGTGCCAATTAAAGAGTACATATAAAAATTGTAGATGAACTAATATGTGGTTATATTGCATCAATCTATATTTGTTGGACTAGTCTAAGTTAATGTGTGATTTAACTATAGGTATTTAATTATATTTATAATACCATAGACCAAAAAATAGATATTTTAAAAATAAACTTATACAAATTGTCAATAGACAAGAATAAATTGTAAAGTGATTGTTAAAATTTAAAAATAAAGGAAAAATAGAAATACATTGGTAAAAACAAAAAAAAGGAATAATATGGTAACATTACCCAATATTGAAAGATCACTGGCATGACCAAAGAAAATGAGGGTTCGAGACCAAATATAAACCAGATGCTCTTGACACAACCACTGATCCAAAATGTTCCAGAAAATCCTAAATGAAACTTCAATTGAGCTTTCTTACGATGGGCACAATCTGACACATGTTCCAGTCCAGTCTACCAGTGCCATCTTTTTCCAAGAAGAATCCTCGTCCTTTTATTCCCATTTTTTTTAAATGCCATTAAACCAACCCAGCTAAGAGCTAGCTAGCTAGCTTCATGCATGTTATTGGGATCTGGGATTAGCAATAGGATGCCTGGGATTGGGGGAAAGGAACGTTTGATTCTTTCTGCAATGTTGTGTGCTCGGATGCCGTCTGCGTACTAATCAATTAGGTTGACAGGGACGGCATTTAGATTAAATATAGAAATAATTAGGACGTGATTGGGATTGGCTAATGTCCACTGTCGGCCCACTACACTAGTCTTGCTCTGTGGCTCCACTAAGATCTCCTGTTTGATCCTCGCACCAGCTTTTGACTTGTAGGTGTTGTCTGGCTCTTGTTACATCCAAGCGATTTGCAGTAAGGTGAGAATCCAAATATTCAATTGAAAATGTTCGGTATAAATATTCTAGGATGGCGAAATTTAAATAAAGAGTTAGCTTCAGAAAATGGGATTGGGCCATTGGATCGGTGAGCATTGGTGTGATTGCCACGTGATGAAACATATTAAGCCCATCAGCCCCGCAGGGTGGAGAAAAAGTGCTCGAGAAGTACTGTAACATCGACCGGCTTCCTAGTTGCCATATACTAAGCTTTCGAAACTTGATGTCTTTGTCTTTGTCTTTGTCTTTGTTTTATTCGATTTGGGCAGTCTAAATACAAATCGTACTATACAGAACGAGTGGGATAATTATGTGTCCAAATTGCGCTTAGAATAAGGAGTTAATTAATGATTTATCATATAATCTGTGTATGATGTTTAGTTATATCTCAGTATTTTTAATTTTTTTTAATATACTATATTATTTAAATTTTAATGTCAAATTTGTCATCCATTTGATTTTTATCCAGCCACATTACCATCTAGACCTGTCATTTTTTCCATTGTGATTAAATGTTGGAAACTCAAATTAACTATAAATAATTAAAAAATCCTAATATTTGAGGCACCGTGATGACCTCAACACTAACAGGAACTTAGTGGCATTGATGTTAACACCGCAAGTGTGTGCTCCCTTGCTCGAGCCTTGAGTCACACCCACTTCAATATCAGGAGGCAATTCCACTACTTCACACTTCCACAAGTTGGACATCAGTAGACTTCCCTCTCCGAAGTTGTAACTATGGATAATGGCAAAGTCAATCACCAGTGTGGTGAAGCAGAATGGTGAGCAACATAAGTGGTGACATTGATGATCTATTTAAGGACTACAAAACGCCACGAATTTGATTGCCACTAGGATCTCAATGGTGGCATTCATTTGATGACGTGAAAGCACGGAAAACATATGTGGTTGTGGATGAAGTTGATCTCAGCAATGCCTGAGAGAAGCTTAAGCAAACATAGGAAAAAGATTTTTCAAGACAGCCCAATCAATGATGGAATCAATGATGACAAGAGACTGCATTGGCAGTGGATGAAATCCTCAAGGGTGAAAGCGAAGTTGTAGGTGTAGTTGAGGACCATAGAATCTCCTTTAGCTTTGTGAGTAGGCCTACAAGAACTCCAAGTCTCCTACCTATCCGACCTTCCGTAGGTGATGATGGAGCTCGACAACAATGATGGCACCACCGCATAGGTATCCTCAATGATGACAATGTGAAATCATACAATGGAGGTGGGGAAGAGACAGGGCATGATCGTGAATTGGAAGGGAAAGCACACTGACCAAAAAAAGCTTAGATTCCTTATGTCAGAAGAGGATGGAACTTGGTCTAAATAAACAGATTATATAGATCGGAGTGGGTGAACTAATGTTCTACCACGCTAATGCCACATCAACTAAACGATGGCTAGATGAAAATTAAATGGATGACATATGTGCCACTAAAACCTAAAGTTGTTGCAGATTTGAAATTTTTTAAATATGTAATAGAGATGAAAATCCATTTGAAGATTCTGATGGGGTTGCTATATTCTAGGGAAATTTCACCATGCTGTTTATCGACGGAGAATTTTTTGAGGGGTTGTCATCAGTTAGCGTTAACTTACGACGTCCTTTAGTTGTTCAGCGCTAATCATATAGATTGTGCACAGGAACGAACTATAGGGGTGATGAAGCAACAATACTGATGCAAAATTTTGCCCCATTAAAGCTGTGTCCGCACTTGAGATGCTGTGCAGTCCACTGTATATATATATACCAATGCGATCTCTTTATGTTAGAAGACTTTAGACTATAGCAATAAGTTTGCTGCTACTGATGTCGAAGAACTCACATATGGAAAGAATACGTGACAGCATAAGATATATAAGCGCTAAGAATACTTACAGGTATCCATAGAAATGCTGCACTCCGAAGGAAATATATCATCAAAAAATGCATTTAGATCACCTCTGTGAGCATCGAAAGCCAGCATCTTAGCCGCCGCATCCTGCGATTATGATGTTGGGATAGAAATTGAATTGGCCTTTTTTACTCCATGCTTCAGTTTCATGATATGATGGATAAGTTAAAAGGTGATAACTACATTTGTTCGTGAAATATGCAGTTATGGATAATGCATGTTCTTCATCCCAGTTAATTATCACCTTGTATTGCTGGTCTGTAGCTGATAATCTCTGATTCACAAAGCGATCAATTGGCCTTTTATACTTAACCATCTCTAGAATATCAGCTGCTCTTTGTACCACCTCCTCAGGTATTCCTAAAGTGTGGTATCATCATGTAGACATCCAGAAATGATATAGAGCTAAAGAATATGACATAGACGTCTCTTTAAAAATAGAAAAGGACGAGGAGCATATAATAGTTAAGAGGAATTGGAAAAAATAACGGAGAGAAATTGCTTATTAACAAGTCAATACAATTTTACTCTTAAATAACAAATAGAGAAATAGGGGTCATATTTACAGCAAAATCTTACTCCGAGGAGGAACTTATGTTTTGAATGGCCTGCAGCAGAAAAAAAAAATCATGTACCAAACCTAAATAATTGGGACTACCATTTCTGATCCAGCTCATGGGAGCCAGAAATCTAAAACCAATATATTGATTAGATTGATTAAGAAAATAACTTTAGTCAGAGATAAGGGAGTTGACGAACTGTAGCAGTCAAAGAGCTGGGAAATAATCTTTCGAGCAAGGTTTTAGGTTCGAGATCCTAACTAAGAACATAAGGTTGAACCATAGAATTCTCATTGTGACTTCTTGAAGCCATTCAACTTACTCTTAGCACTTTTAGAGAAGCGGTGTGGTTACGCCTGCAAATTCTTTTGATCTTTCTTCTAGTCTTAGCTTAAAACAGTCTTTTGTTGTACTTGATTCTGTAAGTAACCTAAGACTATGTTTGGTGAGGAGTAATCAACTTTGTAATGTAATTAAGATTACATTACAAGATTAATTACTTTGTTTGATATAATTTTAAAGTTATAATGTAATGTAATCTGAATACATTCCAAGCCCAATTACAAGTAATCTGACCACAACACTAGATTACATTACCAGCTGCACCAACAGATTCTAGTGTTGTGGTCATTCATGCATCAGTTTTGTGTTTAGTTAACCAGTTTAAATATCTGCAGCTATAAGCTTTGATTCACATCTGGACTATTGTGCCTTATAATACATTTTCTGAGAGGACTATCTGTCTGCCAATATTGTTTTTTTAAAAAAAAAATAGATTGGAGCATAGAGTGCTGAGATTCAAATTCAGTTCAGATTCCACAGGGACTTGGATCATCTAGGGAAATTTATGTAGAATCCTATGATCCTAAGGTCGAAATTGTGATCTTCACAAGTATGCCTATCAAGAGGGAAGAGTAGGACATCATGGTTCTATCCACAACTGTGGATCCAAAACCAGCAGAATATGAAAGACATCTAGTGATAATGTGTTTAGACTGGATTTCCAAATAGCAGATCAGGAATTAGCCCACCCCCAACTAATTAGGACAAATGGGGTTTGATGATGATGATTAGAGTATCAATAGGAATTAAAATAATTAGATCACCATTTAATCTTTTTCTTGCTAAACTTGGAATTATTAACCAAAGTGACCCATCTAATCTTTGTCATAATAAATTTCAAACCTATGCAACGAATCAAGTATCATTATGTCTAGATTAGCGAAATCCTTGACTGAGTGCAGGGCAGTCACAGTGAATTTTTTAGATTACATATCGTGTGTTGATTTTATGTAGTAGAGGCACCTAGTGTAAATGTAGCAACCTACTAGGATGAAGTAGAATGCCCAAATATCTGATAGAGAGCCCTGGTTTACCACTTAACAATCATCAAGTGTGTTAATCCCAACCATTTGAGATCAGTTACATGGATTATATCCAGCCAATCAATGCACATAGGGTTTAAGCACTTCTTATGTTGGCTGAAATCAAGGCCTGGTGCAATTCCGAATCTTTATCATCCAGAATAGGGACCAATATTGTCCTGCACCTAATGATATAGGGCACAAAAAATGGTAGCGGTATTGTCACGTGTATACAACAGGAGTTGAAGTCTAGAATTATGTTTAAGCAGGACTTGCCAAGAAAGTTTGAAGATGCTCTCAGTAAAATGTTTATTGTACTTGTGAGTCTCCTTCATCGTAAAATAAGATGCTTTGCATCCTAGACATGAAAGAAAAACAAGTTGAATGTGTGAGGTTCTTTTGAAGCATACCTGCAAGCCTAGCACAGTGTAGTCCTGCAATATTGGTTGAATCTTGTTATACTTTGCAATGAAGTAGAAACTTGGTGGCCAAGATAACCAGATTTCACTCATAATAATTTTTTTCTTCAAAAGAAAAAAAATCAAATAACCATACCATAGCTTAATGGTGCTTGTCCAGGTATAAGCCTTCATAGAGAAAACCAATTACAACAAAAATCAATATAAGCTGTAGAGTAGAATAGGCAAGAAAAACCAGCCATGTGTGTGTGTGATATATATATATACCTGTACAGGAAAATGATGCCTTCAGTGCTTGTACAGCTACAGTTACTATCAGGTCGTAATACACTCATTGTGTAGAATTTAATATTTTCAGACTGCAAGTTTTTTTTAAAAAAAAAATTGCTTATTTCAGATATTACAATATAAATGAGCTCTTTGAACAAGATTGTTTAAACCTGGGGTAAGCAACTCTTGTCAAACATCTCTGTCAAATGTGTACACAAGAGCACCTGAAGAATATAGATGAATTAATTGAAATGTTATAATCTACAGTCGGAGAGAAGGGGGTACAAGTGGGGGAGAACGTAAATGATAAAATATCAAATGATTGAAATAGCTAAGATTGAGAGACATTTTTGAAAATTAATAGTCTAAATTATGTCAAATTTATATTGAATGGAATGGATCACCATCTAAAGGAACATGCCTGTTAATTATTATAGTAGATTCATTTACCAACATTGTAAATGTTAAGCAATCTCACCCAATACTCGCATAAGAATCAATAGATTTCACTGCATGTGCTTATAAATGGAGCTGCTAATTTTGTCCTGCCTGACTACTGAATTTTGCATTGAAATGCAAATGATTTTAAAATACCATATGCAAGCTCATTTTGAAATGGTTTTGATAGTGATACTTTCCTGATTTACCAGATTTGCATGATAACAAAGTAGCAGAAGCAATGACAACTATGCAACATAGTGCAAATATTAACAAAATTTTGCAATTTTAAACTTCTTAATAACATTTAGTCTGGGAGGTTAAAACAGAACAGCATTCTGGGCATATGAGGCTCAACATTTAATTTCAACCAGAAAGAAATCAATTTACGTGAAATATACTCTTCTGAAGCCACATTGTCTACATTATTCTGAACTTAGAAAAGGAAAAGGAGCTTGCTACTTTTATTCCCATACAAGAGCTTCTAGTTTCCCCCGTTTTTACCAAGATTCCTAACAGAAAGGACGCCAAGATCTTGCAGAGACCATCTTTATATCCACAAAAAGAAATCTATTAGGCTAGTAGGTTATCATTTTGAATTATTTGTTTTCCTTTTAATTTCTTTCTCAGTTGAACATGACTGGCCTCTCACATGTTTATATACACAATATAGACAAGGTAGCCATCATAATAGGGAAATAAACAAATAACCTAGACTGCTAAAATATTTCTAAAAATATCCAAAAGATTACATAAAAGAGTGGAATATGTAGTCATTACCTTCGGTGGGTTCTCATAGTCCGCAAAATGATGAATAGCTGCTGCAAGCAACCCAATTCCATCTAGAAATGATTTAGCAAGCAAGAAGAAAGAATATAAGCCCGTTTGTCTGCTCAAATTGAATGGAGTAGTAAATGCTGCTGCTCCTAGTAATGCCAAACCTTCTGTGAGAGTGCCCTTGCCAAATTCATCCATTAAACATAAGGAGTAAGATGTCGCTTGTCTGTAAAGACCGGAAGCCATGCATTAGAGCATACATGCCAGACAAAAGTGTTAACATTATCATGTGTACATGAAGAAATATTTAAAAATTTACCTAAGCATCATCCCCACTTGATGGAGGTCAATCATGAACGTTGATTGCTCAGGAGTCATAGGCTTGTTTCCCATAGCACAAAAGATTCTGCTAAAGGAAAAAAAAATATATATGGGAAGAAAATTCGTAATAGACCTAATGACTCTGTCCCCCCTCTCCTATTTCCTGAAAAAGGAAATTGATAAAATAGCTTAATTATAATATAACCTAAGCAAAATGATATTCCTAATGTTCAACCTATCAGTAATCCCAATAGTTGCAGAATCAGCTGGCACAAAACTTCCAATGTGAGAAAGGAAAACTAATAACGCCACCTACAATAAAATTTCATTTAAATATGAGAAAATTCATACAATATTAAATATCAAAGTATTTACTTTATTGATGCAATTGATATGTATGATAAATTATAAACAAGTAATAAAACACAAGATTTTAGTGAAAGATATTAG
This sequence comes from Boesenbergia rotunda, assembly GCA_024364735.1. Classification (NCBI taxonomy): domain Eukaryota; kingdom Viridiplantae; phylum Streptophyta; class Magnoliopsida; order Zingiberales; family Zingiberaceae; genus Boesenbergia; species Boesenbergia rotunda. The sequence goes on from JAGFNQ010002514.1 coordinate 83,397, forward strand.
CCAGAAGAATGTTATATTGATATTTCATTATGTAAGTTGAATAAAGTGAAAATTGGTAGGAAATTGTGTCAAACTCATCTAGCAACAGAATTACTAAAACAGAATAAAAAATATCTAGGATATTTTCTTGACAAAATTTAGATAGGTTATTTTTTATTATTTTAGCTTAGCATTTGAACCAAGATTTACAAAATTTTAGTTGAAATATACAGTAACAATCAGCTATGTTTATTCACAAGAAAAGGAAAAAAAAATGAGAAATGTAAATTATATCAATCCAGAAAGAACCGTTTTGCATTGGTAAATCCAAAAAAATGAGTCAAATGGTTATTTAGGTCCAGTGCATTTAGTTCCACATTGGTACTAGGTTTAGGATTTCTTGAGTACCATATGTAACTATATGATAGTTATCATATAGATGCAACCTTGTACAGTTAAATATTTCAGGTATCAACATTCAGCAGTAAAAAGGATTGAACAAGAATCACTTTATAATTTTGGCAACAACTTGTATATTCTTACTGACTAAGCTAGCTGGCTCAGAACAATACTTGCTAATATTAGTGCAATACTATAATAGAATGCTCCCAACATGAAATCAATGTTAAAAAAACAGAAAGAGTGCAACCCTCTGCTATACTCATATATTATCATGATAACATTCATCAATTATGAATAAAAATGATCACCTGCTTGACATAAATGCTTTTTCCTGAATAATTAGGGCCAGTTATGATATTTATTCTCCCTGAAAAAGAAACATAAAAACTCTGATATAAATTTAATCACAAGTTAGAGTTAAGATGAATTCCTAGTGTCACCCTCATTAAGTATTCTTGTGTCATTTGGGACAAAGGTATCAACGGTCATCTCCTGTAAAACATGCCTGAAAAATCAAGTAAAATTATAATAATAACTTGAGTTCCTTTTTAACTAGATGTTACCCACTAATAAGATTATTAATGTATCAAGGTAAACAACTTTAAATCACGACTTCTTTACCATGTGAAAAAGATACCTGCCATTCCTTATGTCAAGAATCGTATCCTGGGTCAAGATGGGGCGCACATAATTGTTTTGACGAGCAATCATTGCCAACGACAAAATGCTGATGAAGAATTCAGGACATAGTATACAATTAGTATAAAAGGAGTAATATGTGAGGAGAATCAACTAAAATCAGTCAGTCAAAATGCAGCTAACATCCAAGTGTAAGAGAGATCACCAATCAAGCTCTGCTGCAAAGCTCACTGCCTTGATTAGCTGGGGAACAAAATTAAGTAATCGAGATATCAAATCCCTAATAATTGCTCTCTCCATATCTGCACAAAACTTTGTGTTATCTTTTCTCACAAGTCAGACATAGAAAACCATGAAATTTAATTGACAATTTAACAAACCAAAATAGAAAAAAGAGTAAAATAGATACAGAATGAAACCATAAAATTACAACTAATAACTGTTCTTGGTGTACTACTCAAAATAACTACGAATGCAGGGAAACCTGTTCGATGAAATAGACGAACATATTTCAATGACATTTTCTATAGCTTCTAACAAAATTTTAAAAAATTTAAATGATAGACGCATTCTCATAGGATCACCAGCCCAATGATTCAACACGAGTAACACACAAGATCATAGAATGAAAATTATAGATTAGGAGTTCCAACATCTACTTGTGAGAAAAAGGAGTTAATATGAGACTGAGTACATGCTGATATTATTCTGATAGACAGATGTCATAGCGGAAATTTATGTAAAACCTTATATACATTGGGGAGAAAGAGGATACTGAAAAAGGACAAAGACTAATTTTATCTTCTTGAAATTGCAACCGAAGAAGAAAAGTGTTGCAAATATAAGTGAGATTATGGTTCCAGTCACCTAATCAGAGGATAGAAATGCCAGAAGACTAACTTGTAAATCATTTTACTACGAGAGAGGGCATAGATGTTTGAAAATGAAAGAAAATTAACTAATTTGAACATGAATTATGCACGTAATAGAATGAAAGCTGACGAGATAAAAACTAGCAGTATATCATCTTGAGATAGAATGGAAGAAAGATATTTTGAAGGATTTTATAACTTGAACAGAACCCCAGATACAACATTTCTGATGCTTGAAACTTGATTTGGAAGCTGAAAAATCCTGAAATTTTTAGATCTTTTCAGATAGATTTTTATGGATAGGGTAGAGTAAGTTGGTATGATATAATACAATGTTGAGAGGGTACAAATATTATATTGGCACTGATCTTAAGCAGCAACAATTACTAACGTAACACTATAAATAAAATATCCAACATTGGACAATTCTCAAGACCCACTAAATAAACGTGGAACTTATATAAGATTATATTTTTTTCTGATAGCGATTGTAATACCCAATAACCAGATTTTTTTATTTGCTAAAAAAGGAAATCGGCTTGACTTTTAAAAACCAGTGGTTGTAGATGGCAAATAATGCATCAGTTTAATCATTCTTAAAGAAATCTTGTTACTTTAGAGCTTCAAACAACTTCTACCACAAAAAAGAATCATCCCTCAGAAAAAAGGAGCTACAAGAAACCTCCTTGTTTTAGATGGAGCATTCATACCGAGAATTTTATGATAAATATCACCAAGAAGGTTGTCCAATTCTTTAGTCTTTGGTGTATGATAAAAGAACTTCTTGATGTCTCCATCTTCAGAAAACTGACAAAGTTTCATGTCAGCTGGCATTTATTTTGAAACCAAGTTGAGAATTGCAAACAACTTACAGCAAATTCAAACCCTTCGAGTTTACCCAATGTTTCATCACTAAGCTTCTCATCAAAAATGCACATCAAATATCCTAGCAAATGAAAACTTGTGAAACATTAAAAAGTGGAATTTATCTAGTGCTATAATTTGGAATATGATGATCTTTTAAAAGTTGAAGATGTAAATCATTAAAAAAGAGAGTTCAAGTCTTCTCCTAAAATTCTACACTATGTTTATTGATGATGGAGAAAACCATCGGAGTTAATTATAGTATTGACAACAACTAACCTATTTGATGCACATAGAATATACAGGGGTCCTTTTTCCACCCATACTGAACTGGAAGGGAAGCACTCTCATATGCTGATACCTGAAAAAGTATTCTCAAATATAACCACAGCATAATTGCCAAGAAAATTTAGTCCAACTTGAACAATGTAATTGGAAAGAAAGCTTTTACTTGCTCCAGGAAATCAGGTAGGCCCTCATAAACAGTTCTCAGCTCATCCAACTATCATCGAAGATACAAGATTAAAGAGGAGAGTATGCAATAGGAAGTACTGTACATATATTTATTTCCAACTTTACTCTAAGAGTTTCCTAGTTTAGAAACAATAAATGATATATGAAAGAAGAAAAAAATATTAGATTTATATTCAATTCGCTAGAGACTGAATTTGACTCAACTTCGTCGCAAAGCCCTTCCTTCACTAGTGTCTCATATCCCTTCTTGCAGCGCTTAACATCAATAACACCCATTATCTGCATACAAAAACATGCAACAATAGGTAGGGAATATAAGTTAATATCTCAAGGAGACAATAAAAACATGATAATAACATGATTGGTCATGCAATGACCAGATAAACAAATTAACTGTAAAAAAGATTAAAAAACAGCTTATTAGAATAAACCAACAAGAAATTAATAAGACATTTCAGTTTTTCTTTTGATAAAAATAAACATAGTTTAGCAGAAGAATATCTAACAAATAAAGTTGGGTGAAAACTGAAGGAAAAGCTACAATAGAAAAAAAAAACAATTTATCTGAAATATAGCGTTTAAAGGACATTGAAATGAATTGCTCTAATAAAATTACAGAAGAATATCTAACAGAACAAAGTTTGGTGAAAACTGATGGAAAAAGATAAAATGGAAAAATATTTAATAAGAAACATAACATTTAAAGGAAATTGAAATAAACTGCTCCAATAAAATTATAGATAAGCGAAGGCCAACATTCAATTCAAAGGACATTCACATTTGTGAAGGAAATGATCCCTTGAATGTTTTCATCTCAAGTATTTCTATGATAATAAATAAGATTTCTGAATGATGCACGTATGGATTGCACAAAACAGTATTTTTTTCAAAGCTGTAGCTATTCAAGTTTCGTATTAGTTGATTTGTTCCTATATTGATGATCAACTTCTTTAGATATCCGTATCAACAATTGGCCCTACAGTTGTTCTCTTTACTAGGAGTGTAAATGATCTAAGACGAACGGTGTTTAAGTTTATTCATTTTTACAATTGTTTTCTTCTATATTTATACTCATTTCTTCATATTGAGTTCATTCCAACATTTTGTAATAATATCTTGGTTTATTGAGTTTTAGCTTAAAAATATCATTTTCATGTAGAGTTATGAAGGTCAGCAATAAGCTCCAATAAGGGTTGTGAGATAAATAGTCTTTCATCTCATCCAATATATCAAATAAACCATTTCACACAACTCTGATACCATAAGTACTCTGGAATTTAAAAAAAAAAAAACAAGTCCCACATGCCACTTAGTAATTAAATACTGAAGTTTCAGAAAAATTTCACTAACTTCTAAAATAATAATAATACCGTTTGATAAAGATAAACCATCAGATCTTGTAACAATGGCTTATAATTTCTCTTCAACAAAACTAGAAGATGGAGATAAGAGGAGTGCAGGAATAGCAGACATTTCAGAATATTATAACAGGAAAATCATGACAAACTTCAAAATATATGCTATGAATCTATGTTTAAGATAACAAAAGATATGCCGGTAAAATCATAACAAGGAACTTAAGGACAAACAACGCTAGTTGTAGAAACACAGAGTCAAACCAGATCATAGACGTAAACCAGTTCCAGTGTAATGCAAGAGCTTGCCTAGAAGAATTTACAAAATAGAAAAAGTCTTTAGTTTCTAATTAAATAATTAAAGAAACAGCATCAATTTCTTAAACCTTATCTCTTAGGTATCCATACCTTATCCATTAAATCTATTTTCAAGTATGCCAATTTCTCCTGAAGATACTCAGAAATTCCTACTTCAAAAATCTTGTTTATGTGCAACAGAGAACAAATGCTCTGCAATATAGCGATGAATGCTAAAAAAATCTGATTAAAAGAATTGCAAGTGAAAAGACATAAGTTCCTATGATATGATGAGAATTAGAAAAGGCTTCTAAAATGGAAAAGCTATTCAGGCTTCAAATATAAAGCATAAATATGCATACAAAAAGTTGAAATGTTTCGAATGTAGCTGGAAACTAGCCTCAAAAGAAAGTAGCAACTGATGGCAGCTACAGGCACCTATATGAAAAGGTAGCATTATAATTTTGCTTCTCACCCCCACACCCCACAACAACAACAACAAAAATAAATAAATAAATTATCACTACCACCAATAAATAATTTTGACTTTGCAACAACAGATGTAGCTGCAAAATGCCCCAAGATTTTCATTGTTATTAAAATGCCCCCAAGAATTTTACCCTTTATTTTCAAACTAATTCCTCAGCTTGGCAAGATGGTCATAATCATCAAGTTTATTAAGATATACAATATCAACTTATTGAAGCATCATTCTCTGCAGGAAGTTGGTTTTGTGCTGGATAGAACTATGTTGTACCAACACTTGGCACACTTCGAGGCACAGAGTTAAAATTTCGAAAGTTTTAATCAAATAATTCCTTCCATATAGCTTGTTTTCCTCCAAGAACAAGAATATAGAAATTAAAACTTAGAAGGTCAATTAAATTAGTTTTAGAGTAACAAATTACAAAAAAAAGTGTCAGGATTAATGTTAATATTTTATTAATACTAAAATAAGTGTTGTGCTTGAATGAGAGCATAGATTAGCGTCTTAATGAGATTAACTCCACGGCTCTTAGGAAGAGTTGACACTTGACATTACATCAAAATCAGTCAATGGCTACAATGGTACATATTGATTATGATGATCAATATCAATTGAAACCATGGTTTGTACATATAAGTCTATCTCAACCAAAACCACTATGTTTACTGCAAGAACAAACAATATGTTTCAACCTTCAAATTGATATTGACACTTGAAATTACATATCTTATCTCAAACAGATATAAAGAATAGTTTAGATATTCTTTGGTCCTGGAATCTAAAATAACCAAAACTCATAACCCTAAAATATAGGCCCGAGTTAAACCAACAAAATTTATTCAATTTTTCTATGAAACTTTAGGGTTTGGATTTTTCCCGTTGCACCCTATTTAATACCCTTGCGCCTTTTGTAATGAATTATTTGGATGCTCACATCATGTCATTTGTAATTAAGCACTTCCATGAACAATCATTCTACTTAAAAATATCACCTGGTAAATATCTCATACTGAATATTTGCTTAGTACCCATATTATACTATTAAAAATCAAATGAATGCCTGTTGGTCACTTCTAGTAGACACTTTAAATCCATTAAAGGAATTAATTGAAGAGATCAGTGTTCTTGATAAAAAAAAATTATGAAGTCCAACATAGAAAATTTATAACGTGTAATTTTCAGTTAACAATTGAATAAAAAGTAAATAATTAGCATAATGAAATAAAATTATGTTACCTTTAAAAATGCATTCCAGTCGGTGGTTGTGAATGAAGAACTAGGTGAGTTGAATTTCTTCAGAAAAGAAAGACAAAACAGTCACATTTGCACAACTAATCTTGTTGTTTACTGTAAACATCAACTCCATGCACTAAAAAAAAAAAAAAATCTCCATGCACTCATTTCAGCTAATAGCTTTGACATGTAAAACGCGTATTGTCACTTGGAGAGAATGTAGAATAATGGGAGGGATTAGAAAAGATAGGGGTATCAGCTAGATTAAAGACCTAAAGTGAGATAAAAGCAATAAGGTGTAAATTTTGATGAATTGGTATATACTGATTTTTCAAAAAGTTACTTAAAGTAAAGCAGAATCACAAGCCACCAAAAGCTACTTCTTTGATAAGTGATTCCACTAAAATTCCGATCCTGCTAAGCATCCTTTTCCATCAAAAGATAACCAACCATCTCTAGGATAGCTGACCATTTTAATCATCAAGAGCATGCATAATAAAATCCCTTTGCAATAATCAAGGAACACTTCATCTTTTATGCTCAACCAGAATTCTAGGATGCAACGGGATCACCCCATACCTAACAACAAGTGAGGGGAAAAGGAAACACACAAGAAAACAATTCTTAAACAAGTAACAGTCTTTAATGTTGACTTTATGACTGATTTGCCAACTAACAGAGATCGCACATGGATTTTTTCAAATGCAGAACCCCACTCTTCTTTAGGGCTGAGTAAGAACATGAAATATAATCTCAAATACAATAACAATCACAGATCAAGCACGTGCCTAATGGCATGGCACTAAAATTCACCTTAAGCATGTGGGGAACATCTCTTACAGTCTTCAGTGTCTGATGCAATGCAGACATCACTTCCTCGCAGCAAAGAAAAAATGATATCTTATCCATTTGATGAAATACATTTACTGGAACACGTGACATGTGGTGAAGCTAATAAAAATGCCAAACTTGTAAAAGGAAGGATACTGTATCCAGACGATTGTTCAAAATGTCAAGGTCAAGTATAGGCCTCAAGAACCACGCCCTAATGCAAATAATAGAGCATTGTCAGAACTTTTAGATTTTATTCCTGATGCTGATTATTTTCAGACGGTATATTTCGTGGACTTGCCTCAAAAGACGCCTACCCATTGGTGTAACACACTGAATAGAAAAATAACATTAGTTAAGATTCTGGATTTCTAAAGTAACAGACTTCTCATACCTTATTAAACATTCCGAAAACTGAAAACCTGCACCAGAGAAGTAAAATTATCTAAAGAAAATATCTATTATATGAATTAGACAAGCAAAGTGTCTACCCTTCCTTTGCTCTACCGATTCCCATGTGACTTGGGTGCTTGTCAATTTGAAAAATTTGCAATGCATCATGAGCAGCTGCATCAAGTTTGAGAAATTTGTTTCTGTGTTTTGATGTAAGAAATGACAGTCATATTTTCCTTGGTTGCAAAAATTGAACACAAAAAGCAGGATAATTGCCTTAACAACAGAAAGGATTGCAGGCATTGGATAATATACAAGTGTAACAATGTAAATCTTAAATAAGAAGGATAAAATGAGATTTGAGACACACAATCAATAATTATTGATGAGTAACCACATTCATTCTGCTGAAATGTATCTACAAGCCTCTCATTCTCTAGTATGGCAAGAAGCCCCCCACCAGCACGAACTTGAACCTCACTTCCAAGGTCCATCATGGAGTTAAGCTGCAAATAAGGAAACAAAATTCTCCAGATGATTAAACAGCAAAAATTAACAATTCTTTGAAGCAATCAACACAGAAGAATATATTAAATCTGCAAGATATTAGTGAGCACAACCAAAAATTTCATTTGGAATCAAACTACCTGAATGTAACAGAGGAGATGAAATATCATATTTCAGTACAAATTTGTACATTGCAGACATGTACAAATGATATCTTAAAGAAAGCATGTGGGAACAAATAATGACGAAACATTGTTCAAATGATCTCAAGATTGTCTAGAGATTGAAAGGATGGAGTGAACGGCCAAGAGAAAAACTGAGGGATTATGAATTTGGTGATGTCTTAAGAGAATAGATCAAAAGGAAGAAAATGTAATGAGGTTTTTTGGTAAGATAGATTGAGTACAATTGAAATTGTCGTGCTTCTGAAGGGTGCGGGGTTATCCACAAGAGGGAGTGGAGAGACTCATTAGTAAAGCCATAAATTCCTCTTGTAAATTAGGCAGCTCAAGAAACTTATTCATGCCAGCTGATCTTGAAGTGCTGTGTACTGTGTGTGTTCTATGTTCATGTAGCTTGCTTCAGTTCTGTTTCTGCTTAGGCAGTATTGGAGGAGTTTGTTAGTATGAGAGGAGTTTGTTGGGCTGCAAATTTTGCTGTGCATGGTGTATGCTCCTCAGTTGACTTTGTTATTAAATTGATTGAACGTGGAACTATCTGTTCATGCCGCCCATTATTTTAGCAAAAAACAACAGTAATAAATTTTGAAATTCTACTTAGAGCCTAGCATGTAGACATATGCAAGAGAGACTGAGCCTCTATAAAAAATAGAATATATTAGCAATTATCTTATCCATTCTTTCTCCACCCTTACATCTCCACTAGTGCATGAAATGAATTGCCTAAGAGATAGTACTATAAATACACCTGGTAATGAAAATCCAATTTTCAACCAATGGTTTTAGATAACAAGAGCCAACATATATGAACCATAGCTCTCATAGACATAGCAATCTTCCAATGAAGAATGAACTTTTTGATTAGCCTCTTCAAAGAATAGGAACAGAAATACCCTAATGTACCATTTAGAACATGATTGCTATGATTAGATACTCCTCACATGGAAAGTTGCATGTCATTAGGGTTCTTACAAAGCATATTCTTTCTTTGATGCTAAGGCCATCATCCATGCCAGCAACTCTCAGATAAACCAATCTGCAATATCAAATTAAGATAAAACAAAACAAGGCTGCACCTATCCTGCTGTCCATTAAAATATGGAAAAAAAAAAAGATAACCTATGAATCACAAAAAATCAGACACAACCATATCATGAAATATAACTATATCCAATATCAGGGTATACAGTAGCAACATTAGGATCAAATGTCAGGTTAAGCATCCAAATTAGAAAAGAAAACAAGAAGAAAGCAGAAAGAATGAGCAAACAAAATACCTATGAGTTACAAAAAATCAGACAAAATTGTGTGAAATATAACTATATATATCAGGGCATATAGTAACAACATTATCATTAAATGTCTGTTTTGGCATCCAAATTAGAAAAGACAACAAGAAGAAAGCAAAAGGAATGAACCGACAAGATACCTTTGAATTACAAATAAGCAAACAAAATTGTACTATGAAATATTACTATATCTATCTATCTATCTATCTATCGGGGCATACAATAACATTTATTAGCATTAAATGTATGGTTTAGCATCCAAATTTTTTTAAAAAAATGAACCAACAAGATAATGTTGGGGATGATCAGATGGCTAGAGGGGGGTGAATAACTCGTCACCCTCAAATCGTTGGTTCTGTTCCTACAATGTTAGTAGCGTAAGCGGAAATACAATTTAACTAAACTAACACAAGGAGAGACAAACCAATTTACGTGGTTCGGAGATAACGCTCCTACTCCACGGCTGTTCGTAAGGTGGACGATCTCGATCCGTCGTGAGTCCCCGGAAAATCTCCGGTTAGCTCATGTAGCTCCTTGTGGGTGGAGAAACCTCGCCACAACCTTGCACACGCACACCTGAGCTTGGTAGACTACTAATAGGGGTTAGCCACTTCTATTTCGTCAACCTTGCTCATGCAAACCGAGTTCTCTTAAATAGAACTCGTTTGTTGATCCAGCCGTTACCAGTCGACTGGTGCCAACACCAGTCGATTGACAGCTGTCGAATTTGAACATTATAGCCCAACGTTCGAATTCAGCTGATACCAGTGACTGCACAGAAAGATCAGTTGACTGATCTTTCTGTGCCCTCAACCAGTCGACTGCTCCCAGCAACAGTCGACTACTCAAACCCTAAACCTAAGGTTTCCCTTCCCAAGTACATTTCACTCGCACTCGGACCCTCACGACTCACTTGACTCTTCTTTGCAACTTTGACTATTACCTTCAAGCCTTCTTTGCTTTGGCTCTCGTCCCTCGGATGCATACAAGCCCGCGACTCGACTCCATGTCATCCTTCACGTATGCCTTTGGCTCTCGTCCCTCGGATGCATACAAGCCCGCGGCTCGTCCTCATGTTATCATTCGCGTATGTCTCGAAGTGCGCTTCCCTCGGCTCATCGTTGCTGCGTCCACGGTCCATCGGATGCACCATCCTTCACCGGACCCAAAACCAAGCTGAGTCATATGTGTATCCTGCAGACCTGCACACTCAAATACACATATCAAATACAACAATAAACCTAACTTAAACTTTTGCCCAAACATCAAAACCTAGGGCACCTAGATTGCTCCAACAGATACAACCCTCATAAGTGTTCGTGCAAGTAGCACATCAAATTCATATTTTGATATATAACAAAGAATTTAAAGTTAGGCACTGGATGTTTTAATACGTGTGTCAAGTATACCGGTAAAGTTAAATAGAGAAGTCTCGATGGATCAAAGAGATCGAGCACCAAGCAAAAAAGTCCTGGTGGGTTAGCAAGACGAGACACTAGGCAGGAAAGTCAAGCTGGTTGACGGACCAAACATTTGGCACTGAAAGTCTAGAAGGGTTGATCGACTAGATATTTGATAGATGAAGTACAAATGGTCGACGAACCAGACATTTGGCAAGGAAAGTCCAGATTGGTCGATGGGCTAGATTTTTGGCAAACGGCAAGGTAAGTCTAGAAAAGGACCTTCTGGCAAGAAGGGTGTGAGGGAATATCTCTATGCTTGGGAAGTGGGTAGCCCACTAGCCCTATACAACTAGGTGTTGACCTGACCAAGAAACCAACAGAAGTTTAGAAGTCAAAGTCAACTTATCTATTAGTTGAGTATTTAACCAAACTTATCCTACAAAGACAAGTGTTGATTACTCACACATAATTATATATCTTCTGAAGATTATTTTAAAAATTTCCAAAAATTACTTTGCAAATTTTTGAAAATTATTTTAAAAAATATTTTTAAAACCTTTTAGAAAATTTTAAAATACTATTTTGAAAAAGTACATTCAAAATTTCCAAAAATATTTTGAAAAATTACTTTGCAAATTTTCAAAATATTTTAAATTATTTTTAAAATTATTTAGAAAAGTTTCAAAAATAGTTTTAAAAAAATACTTGAAAATTTATTTTTGAAATCTAGTGAAAATTGTTTTAAAAAATACTTTCTATATTTTTTAAATCATTTTTAAAAATTATTTAAAACATTCTTCGAAAAATTTATTTAAAAATGTTTTGAAAATTTATTTCAAAAATTTTCTGAAATTGTTTTGAAAAATTACTTTGAAAATTTTCATAAATATCCTTACAAACTATTTGGAAAATTTTCTAAATGTGTTTTGAAAAATTACTTTCAAAATTTTCAAAAATGATTTGTAAAATCATTTTCAGAATTTTCAAAAAATGTTTTGCAAAATTATTTTGAAAATTTTCAATAAATGATTAAAAAATACTATCAAATTATTTTCAAAAGTTATTTTGCAAATTGTTTCAGAAGTTACTTTGAAGATTTTAAAAAATTATTTTGAAAAGTATCTTTCCAAAAACCTTTTGAAAAATTTATAAAAATGTTTTGCAAAATTATTTTGAACATTTTGAAAAAATACTTTCAAAACTTTATGAATGTTTTGCAAAATAATTATAAAACTTTACATTGCAAACTTTTAAATATCATTAAGAAAAGTTATTTTGAATTTTTTTTAATACTATATTCAAAAAGTACCTTATAAAATTTTGAAAATTGCTGTACAATTTTTTAAAAATTGGTTCGAAAATTTATTTTGTAATTTTTTAAAAATTATTTTGAGAAATTACTTTGCAAATTTTCAAAAAATGATTTTAAAAGTAATTTTCAAAAATAATATTAAAAAATGTTTCTAAAACTTATATTTAGAATTTTCAAAATTGTTTTGAAAACAATATTTAAGAAAAATACTTTAAAAATTTTGGAAAATATTTTGCAAAATTATTTTGTAAATTTTAAAAACTGTTAGAAAAATTACTTTTCAAATTTTAAATTTTTAAAATTATTTTGAAATTTCTTCAAAATTATTTAGAGAAATTACTTTATAAAATTCTAAAAAGTGTTTTCATAAGTAACATTGAAATTTTTCAAAAATTATTTTGAGAAATTATTTCAAAATTTTTAAAAAATTCTTTTGAAAAATTATCTTGAAAATTTTCTAAAAAATATTTCAAAAAATTGTTTTGAAAAATTACTCTGAGAATTTCCAAGAATGTTTTGCAAAATTATTTTGAATATTTTCTAAAAAAATATTATGAAAAATTACATTGCGAATTTTTTAAAACATTTTGAAAAATTATTTTGATTTTTTAAATAGTTTTGAAAAATTACTTTAAAAAATCTATGAGTGATTTGAGTATTTACTTTGAAATTTTTTGGAAATTACTTTTAAAATTTTTTGAAAATAAAAATATTTTACAAATTTATTTAAAACTTGTTTTAAAAAATTACATCGCAATAATGATTTTGAAAATTTTCAAAAAATAGTTTGAAACTTTTTGAACTTTTTTTTGTGAAATTACTTTTAATTTGATTTACCGTAATACTTTGCAAATTTTCAAAGATGTATTGAAAAATTATTTTAAATTTTTTGACGATATTAAAAAAGAGCAATGACGCTTAGTGAAAGTGAATGTCACAGTGAAAATTTTGACCGTCAATTGGCGGCACGCCCGACGTCCGATCGTCGATTGGACACCGTCGGCGGCCTCCGTCAGTCGCCCCGAACCAAATTATATCCTCGGGGGCACAGTGAACCTATTAGGAATCGCCGCAATTGCGATCTCGTATTATTCACCGTCGATTCCGATGGGTTCACCGTTGCCAGTGATCTCGACAGATTCACCGTCCCCCAAGGTATAATTTAATTTGGGACGGAGATCGGAAGCCGCTGGTGGTGTCCGATTGGCAATCAGACGGCGGACGTGCCATCTATTGATGGTCAAATTTTTCACTGTGGCATTCACTTTCACTGTGCAAATCATTTCTCTTTCAAATCGGACACCACCAACGGCCTCCGATCGTCGTCCCAAATCAAACTATACCTTGGGGGGCGGTAAACCTGTCTGGATCACCGACAACGGTGAACCCGTCGGAATCGACGGTAAATAATGCGAGATCGCAAATGCGGCGATCCCCGACAATGAATGCCTCAGTGAAAAATTTGACCATCAATCGGCGGCACGCCTGACGTCCGATTGTCAATCGGACACCACCGGCGACCTCCGATCGCCGCTCTTAATCAAACTATACCTTGGGGGGACGATGAACTCGTCTGGATCACTGGCAATGGTGAACCCGTCAGAATTGACGGTGAATGATGCGAGATAGCAATTATGGCGATCCCCGACAGTGAATGCCTCAGTGAAAATTTTGACTGTCAATCAATCCCCGAGATCGCAATTGCGCCGATTGATGGTCTTTTATTTTTTTGTTGCGTATTTTAACTTGATCCAATTAATTTTGAAAATCGTATTCACCACCCCATTTAGCAACCTCAACGATCCTATAATGAGTTAGCAGATTGAGTATTATGACTTATGAGATGACTGCAAAAGTGGAGAGTTGAAAAACTTCTATTAAACTTTCAAATATTAGAACATCCATCTGACCCAGCCAAAAAGGTTGAAATGGAGAATTCTAGTCATGCTGAAAATTTTCAATCAAGACAGACACTAAAAATAGTGTTGAGCGACTCTCTAACTACGGACCATACAAAGGATTAAAGGATTTCAAAATAGTGACACGGAACTGTTTGTCAGGGCATAGGTGTGGAATAGTGCATAAACATGTTTTACGACTGATGAATTAGATTGAAAGCAAAACCGAGAAACAAATAGCATATTTCTTAATAACTGTTTAGGAACATGCGTACCTGTGCCATGCTTGCTCATAGCTAAAAATTGAACTTCGTACGAGCTTCACCTCAAAGGTTATGTTAGAAACTGTAGAATGTTAGAATGTCGAGGAGTCAAGTAAAAAGGGGTGGGGTAAATTTTAATGGCTTATTTTTATCTACATACCAGTTTTTTGTAAAGCACCAAAGAATAGTTCATCCGTCTTAGTACTTGCATATATGACCAACGGTTTTGCCTGATACTTCACTAGATCAGCAACAAAGCAAGAAAGTTCTTAGGTAGGAATAACTTGCACGCTTTCAGTAGCAAGAACAAAAAAAAAAAAACAAAGACTGCTTACCTAGGTCAACCAGAGGAAAATCTCCACTCCCGTCTTCCCAGAACTCGACAACAAAAAGTTGGTTTGTGCACGAATCATAATATGCCACTCCAACTCTTAAAAACAAGACAATGTAAGTCATCAATAGAGAAGAATAACGAAATAATTATTCCAGATGGCTGGAGTACTCATGAACACTGAAGAGTACCAAATCAAGCAGTTTCAAAAATATAAAATGAGATAACACAGCACAGGGTACAGTTTCAGTAAGATAAATGTGTCGAATAGAGCGGACACAGTATCCAAACACAAAAACCAGAGCATAAACTATGGGATAGCACTCCAGCCAAAGAGTCCACTGATATGCCAAAACCATAGTCTTCAAATGGAATGCAAATGCAACCAAGGATTAGAAAACAAGTAGCAAGGTTCAGCGGAATCATATATCAGAATTTGACAAGAAATATTTCTCCATCCTACTTCAAAAAAGAATAATCCACCTGTAGTAGACATTTGGAGAGAAAAAAAGTTGATTGATGTGTTTAATATTTCAATAAATTCTAGCCATTAACGGAACATAATGTCATTTGGTAGACTCTCAACAACTGATGGTATGTTTGACCAATAAACCTACTCATTTTCAGTTAAAGTTGAAAATAAGCCTTTCATGACATAATGATACGGAAATATCTACATGATCCAGCATCCATAATCAGCATCAGTATAAATGTTTATTAGAATCTTCCAAACTTGGTACATGCATCCAACAAAAGGTAGCAATGATACTAAATCCCTTGTCGTGACCCTGTAAAATTATCTAATTCAAGAGGCCTAAATAAGAATATGAATCAATGATTACGAAACAACGAGGTGGATATCAACTTATTAAAAAACGACAAATTTTTTAATATAATGGTCCTTCAGGAATACTGGTGCAAGCAATTATAAATTACAGAGCCACACAAAAAAATCAGAAATTATTTTAAATAAATTAACCGTGAACTGAAGTACGAGTTCCGTTAACAAAAATGATCCACACATCACTAGCGATCTAGTGTTGAATGTAGTTCATGGAGAGCTGAGATCAAATAGCAAACGCTAATTAGAGAACACGACTTTATGATGATGAAAACAACTACATGTAATCGTTCATTGATATTGATAATGGGCCCACCGCCATGTCAAATATATGGAAACCAAACGTGTTAAATTAATTGCTCACCGATGTCCATGTACGACACAAGCCATATACACCTGCAAAAAATGTACTTTAGCGAATACAGCAAAATAAAAACAGTCAAATTTCTTCAGGTAAGTGTGTTGATAAAACACCAAATATAAAACTTCATGGAAGGTCTTCATGGACGAAAGGGTATGATGTGATAATAAAAGGGTTTAATAAACATAAGAATAGGATACCCCTGTAGCATATCCTGATAGCATTTTCCCAGAAAACGAAAATAAAGGATATGTTAGGGTTTTCCTACGACCTCAATGCAAAATGCGACCAAAAAGTCTATGCATCGAAAGATAAATCCATTGTCCTAGAAGAAATCAAATGATTCTATGATGAACAGAGAACATAATGGATCCGAGAGGAGAATGATCCACAACTCCTCCACGTCGCAGCAACTTCCTCTCCCATCTCCATACACCGATTGATGTGCCGTCGAGTGTGAGTGAGCGAGCGGGAAGACGAGGGTGAGATTTTATAGATTAGAACAGTAAGGTTTAATAAACATAAGATTAGGATTCCTCGGTAGCCTATCCTGATCGCATTTTCCCAGAAAATTGAAACAAAGGATATGTTGGGGTTTTCCTACGACCTCTGTGCAAAACGTGACCAATGAGCCTATGCATCGAAGGTAAATCCGTTGTCCTAGAAGAAATCAAATGATCCGATGATGAACAGAGAAAATAATGCCCCGACAGGAGATTGACCTGCGACTACTCCACCGTCTCTGCGACTTCCTCTTCCATCTCCATATGCCGATCGATCTGCCCTCGAGTGTGAGTGAGCGAGAGGGAAGGCTAGGCCTAGGGGTGAGATTTTATAGGTTGAAACAATAAGGTTTAATAAACATAAGATTAGGATTCCCCGGTAGCTATCCTGATCGCATTTTCCCAGAAAACTGAATCAAAGGATATGTTGAGGTTTTCCTACGATCTCGATGCAAAACGCGACAAAAAATCCAATGATGAACAGAGAAAATAATGGCTCCGATAGGAAATTGACCTGCGATTCCTCCACCGTCTCCGCGACTTCCTCTTCGATCTCCATCCGCCGATCGATCTGCCTCGAGTGTAAGGGGTGGGGTTTTATAGGTTGCAACTGGAACGTGCGTCGGGTCCGTATGGACGTAAGGTCTTGGGGCTTTCTAGAAACCATTGGATATTAATTTGAAATATGGTTGAGGTACAATAAAAAAATATATATCTTTATCGGAGCGGTTTCGGGTCTTTCTAGAAACCCTTGGGTTCGATTCGTGAACAAAATATTCATTAGCAGCTTGTTAATACTCCTATGATAAAATTTAAGTTTTACATAAAAAATGCTTGAATTTCCTCCAAGAAAATAAAATAAAATAGATATCTAAAAAAGATAATTATCTATTTCCTCATTTACATGCAACTTCGCCTAAATATTAAACACGCAAGTAAATATGTTTCATAAATTTTATTGGTTAACTTTGGTATTGACATTTTCTATATAATTTATAATACAAATATTTGATAAAAATAATAATAGCTTTGGTATCACAAATTCAACATTTATGTAAAAAAGATTAAATGTTGAAGAGGCCAAATACAGTGATACAACCAAAGAGATAGTGATCTAAAGATGACACATCTAATAAATAAAAATAGTGGATGATAGATAAGTGAAAGAGGCATGACATTTAATCCAAGTTTTAATTCAGGTGTAAATATGGTGGCGGTGTTCGATGCAAGCTTAACCTTGGACAATGATATATATACGGACCGTTCCGTCCGGACCAGCGCCAGTCCGATCAGGGAATTCCCTGATCGGTCAGGGACTGCGATCCCGTTCCAACTTGCCAGCGCCTCCGATCATCGATCGGACACCAGCGGCGGCCTTCGGTTGCCGCCTTCGAACAAAACTATAACCCAGAGGGTGCGCGATGAATCCTAGGGGTAGCGGTAAGCCCGTCGACGCCGGTGAACCCAGGGGTAGCGGTGAACCCGTCGGCGCCTGACCGGTCAAGGGATCGATTAGACACTTGCCTGATCGGTCAGGCCTGACCGATCAGGCAAGTCCCTTGACCGGTCAGGCAATGTGGTCTGCAGGAAGTGGTCCGCGGATCAAATTCGTATATATATATATATATATATATATATATATATATATATAAGAAATGAGTAATGCTCTGCTGCGGATCGCGTGCGCGATACGCCTGATCGGTCACCGGACCGATCAGGCCAACGCCTGATTGGTCACGGAGGGGCTCGGCGAGTCTTCCGATTGTACCGGCGGCCTTCGGCCGCCGCCCCTGAACAAAACTATAACCCAGGGGGTGAGCGATGAACCCTAGGGGATAGGGTGAACCTGTCGGGGTACGGTGATCAGTCACGGAGAGGCTCCGCAAGTCCTCAGATCGTACCGGCGGCCTTCGGCCACCGCCCCCGAACAAAACTATAACCCAGGGGTGAACGATGAACCCGTCGGGGTACGATGAACCCGTCGAGATACGCTCCGAGCCTTCCTGAGCCCCTTCGTAACCGATCAGGCGTTGGCCTGATCGGTCACCGGACCGATCAGGATAATGCCTGATCGGTCACCGGACCGATCAGGCATTGTCCTGATCGGTTCGGTGACCGATCAGGCGTGTCGCGCACGTGGTTCGCAACGCACAGTCCGCAGCAGAACAATTATATATATATATATATATATATATATATATATATATATATATATATATATATATATATATATATAACACTCCAGTACATTAACATTTTTATTTTATTTTTTGAAATTTTATTTTTTTTTCTCCCGATAAATCACTTTATTTTTAAAAATTAATTTTATAAAAAACGCTGCCTCCTCTCTGGTCCATCTCTCGAACAAATGAAGCTCGGGCAGGACTTCATCGCCGTGCCTGCCTCGCTCGCCTCCAGTCGACCTCCTACCGGTGGGGAGGCTACCGCCCCCGAACAAAGCTACAACCAGAGAGGATAGGTGAATTCGTCGTCACTCGTGACAGCCCAACCATCGCCCGTCACAGCCCTATTGCCCGTCGCCCACTGCGCCCGACCAACGCTCGTTGCCCGCCGTGCCCTGCTCACAAAGGAAGAAGACAAAAGAGAGAGAGAGGATGAGAAATCGTTGAAGGCGCATGTTATAGGCCATCATCGCCCGTCAACTGGTGCACCAAGACTATTAATTAGTTTTTAACCAAAGTCAATTTTGTCAACCGTAGCCAGCCAAACCGAGCTCCCTTAAATAGATCTCGTGGCTAAACTAGTCGTTACCAATCGACTGGTGCGACTGGTCCACCCGAATTTGAACGTTACAGTTAACGTTCGAATTTCAGCCGACAACAGTCGACTACATAGAAGATCAGTCGGCTGATCTTTCTGTGACCTCTACTAGTCGACTGCTCCTAGTAGCAATCAACTACCCAAACCCTAAACCTAGGGTTTCCCTTCCCGAGTATAGTTCACTCAGCACTCGAACACTCATGACTCACTTGACTCTTCTTGCAGTCTCGACATGTTGCCTTGAAGCTTTCTTCAACTTTGGCTCTCATCCCTCGGATGCATACTAGCCCACGCCTTGTCTCCACATGTCATCCTTCACGTATGCCTCGAAGTGTGCTTCCCTCGACTCATCGTTCATGCTTTGCCCACGGTCCCTCGGACGCACCATCCTTCACCGGACCCGAAGCTATTAAGCTGAGTCTATGTGCCTCCGTGCAAATCATAAGTTCGTAGGTACTTTATTGGTTACTCAGACCAAGTACAAGTGATAACTCATAAGTGTCAAGCAACTAGCTCCACACTTCTCCGTATTAGCTCAAATCACCCATCGACATGTACTTTTCAAGTCAACAACAAAGTACAAGTGATCTATGGTCAAAGCCCCTAAAGAAAACAGAATGTATCAATCCTTTACTAAGCATAATAATATGTAGCTAATGCTACCCTACTGCATCAATGCAGATCAAGTACTCAAAACATGACATCTAGCTTATCTGTCCAGATATAGGCAACATAAGAAAAACTTGTAGTTCCATGAGCTAAGTGAATTAATCCAATATTGATCGAGCCAATTATGATAGGCATCCTAGTCCTCACATAGCCAATAGTAGCTAGTACAAATACTATGAATAGTAAGGTTCAGGAAAAATCAAAAATCCTTTACCTTTATTATCTTGTTGACAGGTTCAACTCTCATCTTCCAACCCGTATGTCAGTATCACATAAGAATCAACATTCTCCGCATTTAGACCAGTCTGCAACAGCCAACTAATCGCTTTCATGGTCGATCCTAACCATGATTACTATAAACTAATTGACTTTAAGTCATCAGATCTAACAAATTCCAAAGGTACTTACTAGACGAGTATAGGAGCAATAACATAATCCAATAACATGAGAGAATTTCTAAATCATACCTAAATATACATGAATGGTAACATGATCCAGTAACATGAGAGAATTACTAATCATACCTACATATACAGGAATGATAACATGATCCAATAACAGGAGAGAATTTCTAACCATACCTAAATACAGGAATAATAACATAATCCAATACCATGAGAGAATTTTTAAATCATACCTAAATATACAGAATGGTAACATGATCTAGTAACATGAGAGAATTACTAACCATACCTAAATATAGAAATAATAACATGATCCAATAACATGAACGAATTTCTACCAATACCTAAATATAGGAATAGTAACATGATCCAATAATATGAGAGAAACTCTAACTATACCAAAACATGCAAGAGTAGTAACAGAAGCCAATGACATGAGATAATTTCCAACCATATCTAAATACAGGAGTAGTAACATGACCCAATAACATGAGAGAATTCCTAATTCTACCTAACTAGGATAAGGGATACAAGAAATCAGAAGAAATACATGTCGCCTGAAGAAGTCCCATCGCACCGAGTCCCAATCAACCACATCGAGAAAACTACTCCGAACAAATCCGACAAGACTCGTAAAACAAGTAGGCATCGCAAACCTACACTCTAATACCAAAAATGAATTGGTATCAGATAGACACCGTAAATCCACAAGTCCTCAAGGTATCCGACAACTTGGCTCTAATACCAAAAATAAATTGGTATCAGATAGACAACGAAAATCCACAAGTCCCCAAGGTATCCGACAACCTGGGCTCTGATACCAAAAATAAATTGTCACGCACCGAGACCCAGGAGCCGTTGATCCAATAGAAAATCGGATAGCACCTCCCCTATCCGGCGGACAATTTACGCATACATACAAATATCCATACAACCCACGCAGTATATATTTGGCCTCAGGACTAAAAATCAAGACAGAACATAAAATAAAACATGGTAAACCATACCTGACCGCGGACCGGTCCGACTTACGACAAAACAACCAATACATAAACCCCTTAGGGTACAAAACAACACTCCCAAGACATATACAAATCCAATAAACAAATATGAAACATAAGCACTACTAAGTACAAAACAAACTATATCGTCGTGATGGGTAGGGACTGGCTGCTGGGCTCTCCTGGCGACTCCAAGTATTTTAGCCTGAAATAAAAATATAGCCAACGGTGTGAGTCCAAATAAACTCAGCGGATACCTAAACAGATATGCATAGTAGGTTATACTAACAATAAGAGTCTACGCTGATACAGTCTCATATGAACAATAGACAAGGGTATACACTGAAGATACCGAATGAAGGTACATACCAGAATCCATCTATCCTGCAGAGGGGTGAAATAAATCCCTATAGAACAAGCATAATACATAATCCCAGGTAAACAAGTCTCCAGTATATGCATGTCAATCAAGTGCAGAAATCAAATGCAGCAAACAATGCACGATGCAAAATATGCACATGGTGCAATGATATGTGTCACCCCTGACACCAGTCAGATCATCGTCCACCTGTCATAAATGAGCGTCCGAAAGGGTAGAGCTATGACAACTGTACGCACCCTGCTATCACTGCTCCTGAGTGACCGAGTGGACAAGATGTTGGCGGAGGTTACTCTCCTACCCCAAGCAATGGGGGAGTCTAGCTCTCATCTTCTCGTGTCTCAGGACGAGAAGGGATCCCTGGCTGCTACCACGCACCGGAACCACCCTCCAAATAGTGATCGTGCGGAGCAATACAGGGCAAATGCACACACCCTATGGTAGCCACTACCCCTAAGTGGATGTGTGTGCATATCCTCATGTAACTGACGATGGGCTCAACTACATAGGAGCCGATGATCGTCAGCATGCAACAATGCAATGATGGTGCATGACCCAACACATACAACACCCACCAAGTCCTCAACTAACACCTCAGTGTGCTAGGTATAGGTCTGAATCCTATATCATGGGATACAAGTAACCTACTAGATATACTGACAAAATAACCAATGATCCATCAATGTTAAATGCAAGAGAGCATATCACTATATCTATGCACAAATATATATACACATAACAACTACTGAGACTGTA
Organism: Boesenbergia rotunda; assembly: GCA_024364735.1. Taxonomy (NCBI): domain Eukaryota; kingdom Viridiplantae; phylum Streptophyta; class Magnoliopsida; order Zingiberales; family Zingiberaceae; genus Boesenbergia; species Boesenbergia rotunda. The sequence continues at coordinate 106,100 of JAGFNQ010002514.1, forward strand.
TGAAGTTAAAAGGGAGATAACCTCAAAGATATGCAACAGATATCAAATACAGATATACTAAGCAGATATAACATATAAACTTACTGTTATCTATAACAAACCATGCATAGCAATATGACAATATCTAAAAGATAAGTCAAAGGTACCCACCTCAAGAATGTAGTCCGAATAGAGAATGAAGCCCCACGACCAAGTGGAGCAATCAAGTCAGAGTCATGTATCAAAGGCATAGTTATTTAGCTATTTACACCAATACCAAATAGCTAATGTAACACAACCTTATTAGGATCGTCCTAATCCTAATGATCAATCCCAAATTTAACACCTAAAACATAGAGGTTAGTTTTATTCTTTAATCCAAGCCCAAGTCCAATCACTTTGTCCAATCAGTACCTAATCTAAAACCAAGGTCCCGTCCCATAAGGTAGCTCTCACTATGGGCACTACAATACCAAATGGAATACGCCACTACAACCTAATCCCAACATAAACCAATCTCCAAGTATATCTCTCGATGGAAGCATTACAAGATCAAAGAACTTATGGCAATACCCCACCCAAGCAAAATTAATCAATAGTGGTCAGACCACTTCATAAGCAACTAATTTAAATATGGTCCAACCTTAACTTGTGATTCATGGCATAACCAAAACCCAAACAACCCTCACGGTAAGGGAAGAACAAGATGAGGCTCACGCAGTCTCACAACCTAAATAAAAAGGGAACCAAACAACAAGACACAATCAATCAATTCCTCGCACGCACACAAAACCTTACAAATCCAACATCACAGCTAACTCAATCACCACACAGCACTACATCATCTCGCAACCCAGAAGATCCAAAAATCCATACAGAATTCCTATTACAAGCTACAATTTAATTAGGTTACAATTCACCTACACCGATCCAAGGAATCATAAACCAATTTATCCAAAGACCATCATTAAAACTCACAAACCTTACCTGATAAAATACCGGAAGAGCTTCCCTGCTCCAAATCTGGTGGCACAACAACAGAGTAGGAAGATCAACTAAACGGCATAATTCTTTTCAATCCTTGAATCACCGAAACCCATTCTGATTGTATAGACCACGAATTTGATCACAACCCAAAGAACACAAGCGCTTACCAGGTGAAGTTGCACAAATTCAGTGTACCAATCTCCAGATCAATCCAGCTAGCAGCGCCGGCAACTCTGTGCTTCGTGATGAACTCTGTCTCCAGGGATCCCTCGGCTTCACATGAAGAGGAGAAGCACAGGTCAAAAAGGTCGGCGACGCTCGATCTCGCTCGCAGGGAACGTAGAGGAGAGGGAGATGGATCAAGCTCCACGCGATCAGAGGAGAACAGGGAGGTGCGCCTTTGGGTTTCTCTCAACCAGTTGTGGCATCGACGAAGAGGCTGCGTGGGCTAGGGCACGCGAATGCGATGGAGAAGAAAGGATTTGGGTCAGGGTGTCGGCGGCTAGGGCACGCGAGTGGAGGAGAGGAGGTCGGGTCGGCGCTGTTTAGGGCTCGCGAAGGGAGAGGAAGAAAAAGGAGCGGGCGACTGCGGGTTTTGGCTGCGGCTGAGATGAGCAAAGAGGAAACATTTAAGTGGGGGACTTTTTACAGAAAGATCCTCTAACTTTCAAAAATCAAAACCCTACCCTTAGGATAAGAGTTTTAGTCATTTGACCCTCCTATTTAATATAATCCATCTCAATAAAACTTTAAGGATAAATTAATTACCCTCTCGTAATTTAAGAGTTTACCCGAAACCCTTGATAAGTTTTATGTTTTTACAATAAATCCCCTTGGGCTCCTCCCATAGGGCCGGAAACCATAGACCCTATCCGGGAAAATCCCGAAAAATTTTCTGGCTTGGATTTTCGAATTGTCGTATTTTACATGGAGACTTCTTCTTGCTCCAATATTGAGGATGACTTCTCCTCCCCCTCAATCCTTGAAGTGGAGATTTTTTCTTCAACCTTTGATGAAGTGGATGGTTCCTCATCTTCTTATGCCATTTCATTTGAGGAGGTGGATAATTCATCATCTTCTTTCTTCTCCTCCTTGGATGTTGAGCTCATCTCTTCATCCGAATGATCCTTCTCCTCCTCTTGGACCATTAAGCCCATCTCCTTGGGCTCCTCTTCTTGTGTAGGGTTCTCACGAAGAGTCATCATCTTACTCCATAGCTGATGAGCATTCTTGTATTTTCCTACACCACTCATCATATAATTAGACAAAATACTAATTAAAATTGAAATTACATTCTCGTTTGTCTTTGATTGTGATTGTTGCTCATTTGTCCAATTGCGTGGTCGGAACTTCTTCTCGTGCTTATCCTTTGGGGCTTCGAATGGTTCTTCGAGTGCGATCATTAGATCCCAATCTATGTCGAACCAAGTCTTCGCCCGCAACCTCCAATAATCGAAGCTTTCGCAATCGTACGGAGGTGGAACGGTGATGTCATCCCCCATTCTTTTTTCGACCGTCATTTTCCTCTAGTGCTTTGCTCTCCCGGCGATTAGTCCGTAGACGAGCAAACTTAGCTCTGATACCACTTGTGGAGTATTGTAGGGCGGCTAGAGGGGGTGAATAGACGTTGCCCCCAAATCGCGGTTCTCTTCCTACACTTTATTAGTTGTGGAAGCAGAATAATATAAACTTAAACTAACAACTAGAAGAGACAAATCGATTTACGTGGTTCGGAGATAATGCTCCTACTCCACGACAGTCCGTAAGGTGGACGATCTCGATCCGTCGGTGGATGACTCCCCGGAAAGCCTCTGGCTAGCTCGTGTCGCTCCTTGTGGGTGGAGAAACCTTGCCACAACCTCACAACAATCCCTGAGCACCAAGATTACTAATTGACCTTTAACCAAAGTCAATTTCGTCAACCCTAGCTATCCAAACTGAGCTCCCTTAAATATATCTCATGGTTGAACTAGTCATTACTAGTCGACTGGTGCCAACACTAGTCGACTGGTGCCAACACTTGACTCTTCTTGTAATCTTGACCTGTTGCCTTTAAGTCTTCTTCGACTTTGGTTCTCATCCCTCAGATGCATACAAGTCTGTGACTCATCTACACATGTCATCCTTCACATATGTCTCGAAGTGTGCTCCCTTCGGCTCATCATTCCTGTCTTATCTATGGTTTTTCGGATGCATCATTCTTCACCAGACCCAAAGGTATCAAGCCGAGTCTATGTGTATCCTGCAGAACCTGCACACTCATATATACATATCAAATACAAGAGTAAATCATAACTTAAACTCTTTGTCCAAATATCAAAACACATGGTCCTATGGACTATAGATTGTCTCAATAATATATATATACACACGTGAGAAAAAGTTAAATTTCGAAATATATATATATATATATATATATATATATATATATATATAAAAGATTAATTAATTTTTTAAATATCTCTTCACTATATAAAATTTCAATTGTAGTACCTAGATATTGATATAATAGTTAAATTCTCTAACGAATAATTAAAGGATTTCATATTCGAATCTCTCAATTATGAACATGGCAAGAATATTTCCCTCTAGTGAGACTACAAGGATTATTTTTCTTGAGAAATGAATCTAAGAAGGTTAATCATCTTGAATGTGTCTTCCTCAAATTTTTTATTTATATTGGCAATGATCAATGATGAAAAATTTGTGTGAAATTAAATTAATCATCTAAATAAATTGATTTGAAAAATTAAATATCTGAATTAAAAACAATATATTTGTACATCTTTGCGGCCCGGCCCTTGAAGCCCAAATTAATTTTCACAAGATACCGTCACTCTCTGTGAGTGGGTAAGCCATACGTTACCCTCAGGAGATCTCCTAGATGGAAAGTGGTGGCCGTTAGATGGTGGACGAGTTAAAGGTCCATCGGTTCTAGTGGTGGTGTCTGGATCCCCATGTTGTCTCGCTGCTTTTTTTCTTAATTTTACACCATTCCCCTTCCTCTTCTGAAGCAGCGGCTTTTGGCGTTGGGAGTCGAGGTATTTGGAAATTGGAAATCCCCAACTCCCAGACGATCGATCGAGGGTACCATTTCTCTGTGTTTTGTAGAGAACTTTCATGGCACTTCGCCTCATTTTTGAATCTAGCATGCGATTTGGTTTCACCATTATAAGCATCGGAGTTTCCCTTTGATCTTTTTTTGTTATTTTTACTTTTGGCATTCTGATTGTATGTTTTTTCTGAGGCATTTTGTTTGCTTTGTCGGTTGGTTTGATTCGCTGTGAGTAAGGGCTAGTTACATTATATTGCGTGTTGGGCAAATGTCTTTGTTCCTTTTCCGCGTAGCGTCGGTTTTGCTTGTAATTTTGGACGGTCAGTTTGATATTTGCTTTATTTTCTAGGGTAATTATTCCAAGTATGTTGATAATTGGTACATATTTTTCCAGTTTAAGTTTTCCTTAATTTTAGAATGGAAAGAATTTGTGAATATCTTCACTGAATGGATGGACGATCTTTTGTTTTGGTTGCATGATCTGCTACTTATAGTGGTTTACCCATAGTCAAAGTACGAGTTTGGGGCATAATATCATCTCTATCCTTTATAAGTGTTTGACCCAAACTCATAATGCAGTGGGCTCTTATTATTTGAATGATTGGATGGAGATGAAATGTTAATCTTTATTTCAACCATATCTTAAAAAGTATATTTTGAAGTTAGAACAAACATAGTATGTTTTTATAGTTGAGGTTTGACACGATTTATTGCAGCGGGCCAAACTAAGAGCCATGATTTCATAAGATCTTTACACATTTGTATGTATATGTGTGTGTGTGTTTGATATCTCTTTCCTTGCTTCGGAAAGTCAGACTATAATTTTTGGGACTTGTTCATACACTAAAAGAATAGTGAGGGTCTCATTTTTTGAATTTGTATTTCATTCTAATAAAAAGTGGAATTCTACTTGTTCACTTGTGGACATTAGTCTGTCACGTAAAACACTTCTGTGTGTCTTAAACACTTGTTTTCTTTTGTCTATTTTTCTTAGATTTTATTCTTCTCTATTTCTTTGGTATACAAGATTCTCAGCAGTCAAAATTTTTTCTTTTGAACCCCAACACTTCTCTTGCTTTGTTTTCTATATTTTTGTTGCTTTCTTATAATTGTTAATTAAAATTATCAAGGATAATTGAATGTCTACATCCACACAGCATATCTTTATCTGAAGCATTCTGTTTGCGTGCTGAAACTTAGAGACAATCATATAATCTCTGTTTGTGTTTTTATTTTGGTAAAATATTTTGTAACCCATTCATCTTCTCAGCACACATACTGCGAAGAATGGATGTGGATTCTCTTAACATTGAGGATGGGGTCCCATTCAAAGCGGAGTTGAATGATAACTCATGTGGTAATAAAGATGAAGAGAAGGTGAAAAGTTTTAATGAAGGCAATGAGGAACAAGAAGGGATGCAAGCTTTTGCAGATCAGGAGAAGCTTAGGTCACCTGTACTTCCTGTTGCTGTTATTAGTGAAGGACTGCAATCACCTACTTCCATACCAAACTTGGCAAATTCATCATCTCACATAAACAAAAATGAAGAACCAGGTGAGCTTCATTTGCCATTTGAGTCTGATGACCATTCACAAGTTGAGTGTGTTTCTAATGATAATGTTGAAAAGAATAGTCATAGCTTTGAGGAACGGGCCCCAAATGTTGGGGATCATGAATGCCATGATGAGGAACAAGGAACTAGTGATAACAGTCATTCTGGCGATCTTCATGATGTTGACGCTGATCAAATAGTGAAAGACAAAAGGACAGTAGTAGATCCATCTCATTTGTCTATTGATAATGATTTCAACTCTCAATCTGAAAAGCCTGAGTTTGATAATGATGTAATCGAAGGTGGAAATGTCTGTAAGAGTATGGAAGAGAGAGAAGATGATCATATTGTTGGTGTTGCAAACTTGGATGACAGAGAACCCCTTAAAGATAGTTTCGCCGTGCAATCTCTGCCAACTGATAGAAGCTCACAGCCACCTTCAGTAGAGAGGGAACTATCTGTCCATACAGAAAAATCTACCAACCCCAATCCATTGGCAGTTGGAGAGCACCTACCAACCAAGGTCGGTGAGGAAAAATTGGCTCGTTCCCCCAAACATACACTTCCTGAAAAGCATTCTGTGAAGCGAAAGAGAGATTCTCAAGATAGTTTATCTCCTCCAAGACTTAAATCTCCTCGAGGAAGAACAACACATAAAGAAGCTCATCACAGAGATTCTTCTCCAAGAAAAAGGACCTCAGCTTCACCTCGAAGCCGGGAATCTCCACATAGGAAGGAGAGGCCAACATCTCGGTCACCTGTTAGGCGGAAAGATACTTCTGCTTCTGGATACAGGAGAGATCGCCATGGTAGATCTCGCTCCAGATCTCCCTATGCAAGGGATCATCATAGAAGGTCTCCAAGGTGAGTTTGTTTTTCAATTTTAGTTGAAACATCTATGTAAATGCCCATTCCTTATAAGGGTACATAGTTAGAGTAGCAAGTTATAGAGTGGTGAAAACTATGAGAAAACAACTTTTATTATAATTTAAGTCCGGTTGGATTAGCATGCTTCAACTTGTAATGGTCAGACTGGATAGAACGGTATTTAAAAAATTTATTCTTCAGTTGCTGATTGCTTTTTCCTGCAATCTTTTTGATTGTACTAGTCAGTATTGAACTTGACGATTTAATCAAGGCAGATTGGATCTTTGTCACTCTTCTGTATTCTACTCAAAGACTTATTCAACATCATTGTCTTCCCATGTTTGTATTTAGGGTCAGGGTCTCTACATAAATCCTACCCCTCCGTTAAGCTCTATGCAAGTAATATCACCTGTACTATTTATATCATGTAAACAATTTTGCTTTACGATGTTGTTTTTGGTTGCACTTTACCCCTTCTTCAACTCTAATAATATATTCCATTCTTCTAAATATGAAATATATTAATTATCTATGAACATATTCATACCATCTGAACCTATTTTTCATCATTTTATCAACCATTATGATTGCAAAATTGCTCTCAAAAAATATTTTTTTCCAAAAATAAATTGTTCTTAATTTTAATCCCATGCATCCATCTTAGCATTTTCATCACTCTTATATTTATTTTTTTGCACGTATTATTTCCCAACAATTTAACGCTTTGACACAAAGTATGGCAAATAATGCCACAGTTTTGTAAAAAAAAAAATCTTAAAGGGATATGGCAATCACACAAGACTTTAGAAGCTTTTCTTCATTTTGACCCTTCATTCTTTTTCTATTAATTATGCTTTCATTAATTTCCCGACCTTGTTGAATTGTAATTGTAGGATTATTGTTTAGTAATTAGTAACTTATTTCTTTATTGAATAGGAGACGACATTCTCCAAGGTATAGATCTCCTCCACCTAGTTATCAATCTCGGCATTGGTCATCTAGAAGGCCATGGTCACCACCAACTAACCGCAACACTGGAGTGGGTAAGCCCGGGAGGAATTTATTTGTTGCAGGTTTTAGCTATGTTACCACTGAAAGAGATTTGGAGAAGAAATTTTCTAGGTTTGGACGTGTAACAGATGTTCGGATTGTTCGGGATAAAAGGTGAATTTTATAATTCAATGAACACCTCATTACTTGTAAATACTCACCGTCATGATATTTTTATGCTGCTATAGTATTGTGCTAAGGATCACATGAACTGGCTCGATTTGGCTTATTTATTTTATAACCTGAGTATTTAACTTTATCAGTCAATTTTATCTGAAATATCAAACATTCAATATTTGATCACGGACAGCATCATGATATATCTTTATATTGTATACAAGAAAGATTACATTATATTTGGAGGATGAGTGATATGGACTACCTTATCAAATTGAGGTTATTTAGTTAACTTCTAGAGATTGTTTGATGTCATTATATTCCCAACTAGCTACTAAGATCATCCTTTTCTTTTCTGTTGATAGTGAAACATCAAGACAGCTACTCTTGTTTGCCTGATAGTTAGATTTCCCTGTTCCTATACTGTAGAATTTATGCTTGAATTTAGTGTCATTACTTGATATTTTCTATTATGAAATGACCTATTTGTATGACCACTGCTTTCAGTTCCTCAAAAAAGAATAATATGATTTAAATTTTTGCTCATAAATATACACATGCTTGCCCCCTTTCCCTATCCATCATAATTCTATCCAATGAAATTCCAACACTATCTTGATCTATATGTGACTGTCAAAAACTAGCAAATTCTTCTTTGTACCCACATTCATTAGGCTATGCCTGCGTGCCAAAAATTCTATATCTACAAGTAATTACAGACTAATAGCAGAACTAACAATCTGTACCAAATATCTAAAAAGTTTATCTTCCATTTGGTGTAGGTGACAGGTGTTGTTTTATTTGGCGATTCTCATTAGATTGCTCTTCATTCCTTGGAATAGCTTCCTTGATTGTTTTACTTCTCAAACCTTTTAGTTGTCATATTCCAGTGATTGCAAACATTCTCTTTACTGATTGGTATCATTTTTTTTATTCAGACAGCTTTTAAGGTAGGGTGCATGGACCGCCTAATTGATGCTTTCTTTTAATGGATGAACTGTTGCCCTTAAGATTCAGTTTCATTTGTTGATCACCAATGATGCTAAAAGTGAAGGATTTTTAAAATTTTATTTTAGACAGAGTGTAGATAAATCAATGTACTGCTGCCAGATGATTAGGAAGTCAGATTACAAGGTTCACTTTTTATTAATGGTTTACAAACCCTAATTCTATTAGTCACTTGCATACAGTTTGTGTTGGAAGGAAAGGAATGGATGGAAATAGAACAATATCCATTTTTTACTTGGGAAGAAAGGGTTAAGAGAAACCTTATTCCTTCACATTCTCCATTTTCCCAAAACAGGCAGAGCTCAAGGAAGGAAACTTGAAACTCTGATAAACATGGCAAATTAAGTGGCATTACTTCGTTATTCTTCATCCAAGTAAATAAGAAAGATGGAGGTCGCTAGAAGAAAGATAATATAACTGGTTTTTCACTTACACTATTTCCTTGGTCTCCTACTTCCCTCTTCCAAGTAGCAAATTATCAGAGGAGAACCTATAAGCAACTTGCTGAAAAATTTTAGTCCTACCGACCATATTAATTTAAATCATTGTTCCTCCTATTGTCTTTTAGGCAATTGACTCCATCAATTAAAGTGTATCAATTCTTAGATTCTGAGTGAAATTAGATTATTTGTTAAGTTTTCTTTGATATTATTCTTGTGAATGTTTCTGTTAGGTTGTAATTATAGCAGTACATATTTGTTTAATTTTTGATAAATTTAAATTTCAGATTTCGTACCTTTTTCAGTTGATCTCTCTTTCCACTCCATTTTTCACTCCATATTTCTGCTTCTAAAATTTATAGCTAAATACAGATCCGGGGATTCTCGTGGCTTTGGATTTTTATCCTTGGAAAAGGATGAAGATGCTGATGCTGCAATACGCGCTCTAGATCAATCTGAGTGGAATGGAAGGATTGTTCTGGTGGAGAAATCCAAGAGTCCGGGGCGCTGAAAGATTTCCTTGCATTGCTGCCATAGTCAAGAAAGATAGAAGAGTTCGGTATTGGTTCCAAGTTCCAAACAAATGACATTTGATCATGCTATACAGCAAGTATTACTTTGTAACGAACTCTTTGATCTTGTAGTATGTCTCTGTTTTCAGCTTGACATAGAATGTTTATTTTCTTTATGGAAGTGTCGTGGACAAATATTTAGGGTGTATACAACTGCAACTATATGTAATTTGAATTTTCAATCAAATAATTTCTGCACGTGAAACATTCTTTAAGGGTTTATCATCATATAGAAACCATCAGTGTTCCTTCCCTTTCTGTCAAGATCCACCTTTCACAGTACCACCTATTTCGATACTATTTTGAAGATAGTTTCTTTCATGCGTTGCTATCTTTTTGACGCAGATGGCAGTGGTGTTTTTTTTTTCCACATGATTTATTAAATCATTTTTTTCTAGTTGATTAACTTTAATGAACTCAACTTATCAGTTAATAAAGCTTAAAATTTGAGTTAAATTTGCAGCTCGGTGCCGAGTAAGGATGGAAACAAATAAGGTTAGACTTTTGTCTTAACAAGTCAAACTTGTATAGTAATAAAATGGTCTGAGTCTGATTTGCGGTCTGTTATAAGTTTTGTTTTAGACCTAAGTCTGGCCTATTCAATAGCTTGGCTTGGCTTACGGCCTGTTTACAAAGTCTATAATTTAGAATATTTTATACAGGTCAAAACATTAAACAAGTCAAAAATCAACCTTAACAGACTTTGTATTATATCGGCCTCAAAACATGCTTTGCATCATACAAGTCTCAAACAGGTCAGACCTACAAATATATACATATGTATCTAATTTTAATAGGCTTAGTCCAATCTGTCAGGTTTGGTAGTCTTTATATTGAGGTTGAGTCTGGCCTGATAAAAAAAAGAGGCTTTGAAACAAACTTGAACATTATCTCATTTCTAAACAGGTCAGGCCAGATTAAATACAAATCAAGCCAGATTAAATACAGGCCAGGTTACATACTCTTAACAAGTTACCTGATCTATTTCTATCCCTAGTGCCGAGGAAGCCCATAATACCTTTCCCGACGGTGCTTCATTCGCTATTAATTAGCTTTAATCATGCCACCTTCGCCGTTAAGGATCATCATGGCGTTCTGTTTGTTCAAGGTATATATAAATATTCTTTAAAATAAATATAAATATTTATAATTTCCCTCTCATTTAGCATGATATTAGAAAAACATTTTTCGTTTTTTTCCCCCCCGAGCTTGACCTAGATTCGACAACTTACGTAGATCACTACATATTCAGTGTGGTTCCCTGTTAAGCCATTTGACAGACATCCAACTACTTTCTTCCACAGAATCTGTCTCTAGTGTTTCCGGATTAATTGAGCCGAAGGCCAAATGTAACTGTCTTATAAATATAAATAAAAATAAAATGCTTTCTTCCATAGAGTGATGATCTATCTTGATATTGACTTACTGTCAACTTGATTTTGGCAGATAAATTAAAGGTGGCGTGGAGGAGAAAAGGAAATTATTTATTAAAATTAAAACAGAGTAATTAGTTTTTAAAAGTACGTCTTCTTGTTTTATAATATGAAAAGTGTAATTGCCTGACCTTCCTAATGTGAAGGATAAGGAAAGCTCCGCTAAGGCAAATGCAACTGTCCTTCCGTTCTGAAAACGACTTCATCTTCAATATGAAGGGCAAATTTAATTCGTTGATATTTTTTTTCAACCTAATATAAATAGAAAATTAAATAAATTAATAATTACGTCCCCAAACCCGAGCCAACTCAACCCGATCCAACTCAGCCCCGTTGGATCTCAATCGAACCGACAAAAATCCAACTCTATTCCTAAAGCGACGAAACAAGATGCGGAGCGTGATCAGGAAGTCTTCATCAATCATTAGTGGCAATAATAATTTAGATGCCGCTCAAAATTCCCGTTCACATGGGCAATTTAACGATCCAACCGCTAGATTCCTTCCCGCGACGCGTTCACACTGTGTCGGTCGGTCTACGAGTGCGGTCCCCGCGACTGCCTATTTGTCAGTCGGAGTGGAGGCCGGATCCTTTATCCCATGGTGGATATCTATTCATCTGTTCCACTCGTCGATGATAATCAACGAGTCATCCGATCATCGATCGAATACTATTGACAATCCTGAATAGGACTGTAAATGAATCAAGCCGCTCGTGAACTATTCGGAGCTCGATTCGATATAAGCTCGTTCGAACTCGTTTAATAAAGCTCATTAATATTAACGAACCAAAATCAAACTCAACAGTATTCGACTCATTAACTCATGAACAGACTCGTTAATAAGCTCGTGAGCTAGTTCGTAAAATATAAAATTAATATCTAACATTAAATATATAATTTTGACATTTTTACATTTAATAAATATAAAATATTCAATAAAGTCCATATTTATACGAATATAATAGTAAATTTTAATAAATATTTTATATTTTTTTAATATATAATTTATTTTTTTAATTAATTAATTAATAATTTATATTTGATAAGTTCGTTCAGGGCTCGATTAGGTTCGAATATGCTCGCGAGCCATCGCTATATTCGATAAATTAAGCTCGAGCTCGGCTCGATAATAAACGAATCAAACTCAAACTCTCATGCATTCGGCTCGGCTCGGTTCGATTACAACCCTAGTCCCGAACAAAATTATACCCTAGGAGGTACAGTGAACCCGTCGGGTATCGTCGCAATTGCAATCTCGTCGTATTCACCGTCGAATCCGACGAGATTGTAATACGGTGATTCCGATTGATTCATCGTTATCCCAGGATATCATTTGACTTGGAACGACGATAAAAAATCATCAATAGTATTTGATCGTCGATCGAATGACTTATCGATCATCCTCAACGAGTGTGAGACAGATAAGACAGGGATCTCCAAGACAGAGGATCCCGTCTGCGTTGGCACTCGACGACCGAGTCCTCTGGTTGGTCATCTTTCCATTCCCGAACAGTTTGACCATTTCCGATGGCTCCGCCCACTTCTATTTCGCCTATAAATTCCCCGCCTTTCCTTCGTTCTTATCACTTCAGACACTGTCCGTTCGATTCAAGCCCCAAAGAACACGTAATTGAGAGATGGGCAATTGCGTCGGTTTGCAGAAGCCGGTGACCTGGGTAGACGACGACGACGACGACGACTGGGGATTCTCGACGCCCAAGCTCTCAAGAAAGCATCAAGAGCGATCAGCGGAAACAGTTGACGTCGAGGAGAAGGCGAAGGCCGCGGCGAAGTCGACGGAGATCAGGATCAAGATCAGCAGGAAGCAGCTGGAGGAGCTGCTGAAGCAGGTGGACGCGGAGGGCTTGCCGCTGCTGCAAGTACTCGCCGGCTTAGGCGAGATCGAGAGGCATTGGAGGCCGAAGCTACAGAGCATACCGGAAGTAGCGGAGTCGAATGAGATGTGTTGTGTTTTATTGTGAATAATCAGATGGTCTACACATATAAATTAGGAAGAAACATAGTGCAAAACATACATATAAATATTTTAGTGTTTGTTTTTCTCAGAAAACGCAGATGAATGAATATTTTGGCAAACTATGAAGTGGAACTCAAGACCATCTGAAACACAATTGGATGCACAATCCATCACGATATGAAGGATTGGTTCCTTCCTTCTTGATCTTTGTAGAGTGTTGGTTCCTGCATTCAAGTGTCTTAGAACATTAATTGATGGCGGCCTTTGAAAATATACGTTTGGCCAAATCATGAATGTACTGATTAATAGGTTTGGTAAAGGCCTAAATGTTCTTTTGACGTTTTTTCTTTTCTTTCTCTGAAAAAGCAACTATAATTATGAAGAATATATTCTCGAAAGGAACTGTCGAACAAAAGTATGCATGTACCACTTCAGGTATTGATATCGAAGTGGGAAGATTTGTTGTACAATTGAACATTTTAAATAGCATCCTGTACGTCTTATACTTATTTCTTTATTCAGAGTTTTGCTCTGTTTTGGATATCTAGCTCTAAGCTGTAATTCACTAAAGCTATGAATGCATCTCCAATTCTACGTTACCCTCTTATTTTTTTAAGTTGACATCTTGTATTCAATTACCGTTGATCAATCCAAGAAGTATCCGGTCAGCTCACGAAAATTTTTCATCGATTGCTAGAATAAATTGAAAAGTATTCATAGTATGACAATCCATCAACTTAACAGTCCATTAAGTAAAAATCAAAAAAATAAAAATTGAATTTCATCTAAGTTGAATTTATCCTGTGTCGAGATAAATATCGGTATGGCTATCTACACACATCAAACAGTTTCCTTTTAGTACGATAATTTAAGTTCATTATAGCTTTATATATATGCTTTTTAGACGCGTGAAGCTTCTCATAAACGTCAAATTGGTTTTCTTTCCTTGCTTCTTCCGATAAGACTTTTCAATTTATACTTTTTCTTGATTATAATATATTAATAATTGTCATTTTACCCTTGGATTCCTTCCGTTGCATATGTTACTATTCTTTTCTTAAAGCATAAGACAATTTGAATTGGTGGGTTATAAATCGATCTTATATATCTTGTTAACTCACGATAGATTTAATTTTAATTGGAAGTCATGTCACGCTCTCGAGAGGAGTCGCAGATCCAATATAAAATCAAACAATAACTCCCCTATACGACGAACACTTAGGGCAAATATACATACACACATCCACACATATATGGTGTTTGGAAGCAAATAAAAGAATAACGGTCAATCTTAGCCGATGCAAATGAAAGAAAATACATTCACAGTATAAAAATCATTACAAGTTACCTGATCTGCCGTCCGGGCAGGTTCGCAACACAACACATCACATAAAGTTCAACACAGGATTCAAAAGTACAATTCAAGCGTCAAACAACGCAATACAAGTCCACGGTGTGAATACGAATACAATGTAAAAAAATATCACGTGCAAATACGCGCGCAAACAATAACGTAAACTAAAAATCGAAGTCGGGACTAACTGCTGGGTACTCCGGGCATCATTAACCTGAAATAGGTAAACATGCAATTGGGGGTGAGTCCAGGTAAACTTTGCGGGTAACAAAGACAGATATACATGGTATCAAAAAGCTATATAAGCAGGATAGAAACAAAACAAATACAGTCTCGTAAGAAACAGAATATGCATAATTGAGCATACTAAGTGTACAATACATACCAATGTCAATCCACCTGTGGGGTAGTAGGTCATATAACTCGTAGACACGAGCAAATATAAATCACCAAACCAAAATGCAAGATACCTCCTGTATATCCATGCCATCCGCAAGTATAACAATCATAACTCAATCAAATGCGTTAAACACAATCAAATACAAATACCATGCATCATATGCACATGATGCAGTGACATGTGTCACCGCTGACGCTAGTTCAGTTACCGTAACATGTCATATGTAAATGGCCGAGTGGGTAGAACTATGACAACTGTACGCACTCCACCGCCACTACTCCGGAGTGGCCGAGTGGACAACATGCAATCGGAGACAACACTCCTACTCTATGTCATATGGAGGAGTCTCGCTCTCATCTCCTCGTATCACACAACAAAGGAGGGATCCCCGCCTGCTACCACGCTCCGATGACCACTAACCCATGAGTGGTTGAGCGGAGCAGAACAGAGCAAAATTGGTCACACTGCGATAATCACTGACCCCTGAGTGATCATGTGGTCAGGTCCTGTATGACTGACGACCCGTGTTAACCACAAGGGAGCCAAAATAGAGAAAAAAATATCCCAAATATACAAAGATTTGAATTAAAAGCCAAAATAGAGAAAATACATGAAACCTAATACACTTGCAAACTTAAGCATATAAAATGTGGATCAAACATGGATTTTATAGCCGAAAATAATCAACAAAATAGTGGTTATCAAATTCTCCCACACTTATTCTTGGGCGTCTCGCACAAGTCAACTAGTAAACTAAGGATGTATCCCCCTAGATTATTCTCAATCATAGTTAGAAACAATTGAAAGAAAATTACCTAGGGTTGTCAATTCTCAAAAATCTAAGCTCAATGGACTAGAGGCTTGTCCTTAAATCAACAACTTAGCATACTTCATCCATCATGACTCATTGAGATGAATTTTACAAAATCCTTGCAAGGGAAGTTCTAAAGTGGCTCTCTTCCTAAGTTCTACATTTTTGATGAAAAGTGCAGCTCTCTCCAACACAACCATGGTTCTTGCATTACCATAGGCTTGCTAATTATCTACTCTCCACCATTATTCATGAATTGGATCCACACCTACAAAAGCTTATTCAAACAAGTTAAAGAAGATATATTCAATGATAGAGATGAAATAGAAAATTGAGAGACTTGATACTTATGACTCACGATAAAGAAAATAAAGAATATGATATGACAAAAAGATATGGCAAAACAAAGAAAATAATATGAGAAGGAAACATGGAGAAGAAATATAGCATGATAAGAAAATATGGAAAAAGTTAGGGAAAGTGGAAGACTTGGACACTTAAAAATGTATCCCAATGCACTTTGCCCATTTCTTTTGAGTTATCTTGCATGTATCATGGTTGTGCTGGAGTAGGAATTGAAGAAATGCGAAAATTCAGTGTGCCAATTATTTCCCAGCTGTTTTTTTTAAACAGCTCACACTTTTTTTTTCACTTGGCACATTTTTGCTTCTAATGATAGTATGCTTGCATCCTCCCCCACACTTAAACTTTTATCCGTTTCGGGCAAACTAACATTAAAAAACATTAAGGTATCCAAGTCCATGCAAAATATTATTATGAACATGAAAAAGAGGGAAAGGAAATATGGAATAAGAGTGTATCAACAAGGAAATTGCAAAAACAATATAAGAAAAGAAACAAAGTGATTTACCTCTATAAATGTGGTCAACTCATAGAAATATCAAGATCTGAAAATTTCAGTCAGATCAGAAGTAATCTGACCGTTGGATCAAATCTAGCTGATCTCTGGAATTGACGGCTCCTAATAATCCGATGCTTGATCCCTTTGATCTAGATCCAATGCTGACTCAAGTCTGACCCGATTTTGTAAAATACGAAAAAAAAAATAATTAGAGGGAAAATTTTGAAATAATTTTCCTGAATTTTTGAAAATATTAGTAGGGAGAATTGAATGCAAGATGGGTTGGTTTTGAATTATTTTAGGAAAAATTGAATTTTCGAAATATATATATATATATATATATAAAAGGAAAAGTATTAATTATATTCCTTTATAACTTCTCCTCTCCACTCGAGCCCTAACCTGCCTAAACCACAGCCGCCGTCCCTTCCGCTTGCCCTAGCCGCAGACGCGCCGCGACCCACTTCTTCTTCCCCTCTCGCGAAGCCCGCAGCTGGCGCTGACCCGACGCCTGCCTCTTCCTCGCCTACGACCTGTTCATCCTCAACGCGAATCGTCACCATCTCCGCTGTGCGATGGCGCTCTAAGGTGATCGCTGACCCTTGGGGTTCTTCTTCCCTCATTGTTGCGAAGATCCGATGCCGGTGATTCATCCTAAGTAAACAATGATCTCTATAGTTGAGTGATTGGGTTTCCTTTCTTTGGCCATGCGTTTTATCTTGGCTCCACATCCTGTTCTGTTTCTCCAACATGCTGTGAGTTTCCCTTTGATTGGAATTATAATTGGTGGGGTAAACTCCATTCAGAATCTTGGTTATTAACTCAAGCATGATTAGGGTGATGGTTTACCTTATCTCCTTGATAGTCCTGTTTAAACTGTTCTTGGGTTTATTGTAGTAATGAATTTCAAATTTGAAAACTGTGTAGTTGAGCCTAAATAAATACGAAGAGGTAACTGATGAATAAGATTAATGAAATTTCATATTTGAATGGTTAATAACGTTGGATCAATTGAGGGTAATTGAGGTATGTTGATTGATTGGGGAAAAGGTTAGCTTGGTATTTGTTAGGTATCTTGCCATGTACACCTTGGACCTTGGAGCTATCTAGGTTATGGGTTAGTTTTATTTAAGGTGACCCTGGGGTAAACCCTAAACTTGAAACCTGATCCCAATCTAGAAAGGGATAATCATTTAATTAGATTAATTAAATGAAATACGAGAGTTAAGTTAATCCTAATACGGTGTAGGAATTGGTTTAGCTATTTAATAATTATTGTGATAGCTAAAACTATATCCTTGATACAGGATACTGATTGATTGCTGATTATTGGACGACGGGCTCTTTCGGATACGAGCATCTTACGATCGAAGCGGGTACCCTTTGACTTATCTTTTAGATATAGTCTTCTTGCTATGCATTGTCTGTTGTAAATAACAGTAGGATTGTATGCTATATCTGCCTTAGTATACCTGTATTTGACACATGCTGCTTAACCTTGAGGTTATCTCCCGTGTAGATTCATACAGTCTCAATAGTTGACTATATCTGCCTTAGTATTCCTGTATTTGATATCTGTTGCATATCTTTGAGGTTATCGCTCTTTTAGCTTCATACAGTCTCAATAGTTGACTATATCTGCCTTAGTATTCCTGTATTTGATATCTGTTGCATATCTTTGAGGTTATATCTCTTTTAGCTTCATACAGTTACAGTAGTGGTTATGCGTATATATATTTGGGCATAGATGTAGTGATATTCTCCCTTCGCATTTGACATTGATGGATCATTGGTTATTTCGTTAGTTTACCTAGTAGGTTACTTGTATCCCATGATATAGGATCCAGACCTATACCTAGCACCCTGAGGTGTTAGTTGAGGACTTGGTGGGTGTTATATGTGCTTGGGTCATGCACCATCCTTGCATTATTGCATGCTGACGATCATCGGCTCCTATGTAGTCTGAGTCCGTCGTCAGTTACATGAGGATATGCACACACATCTACTCACGGGTAGTGGTTACCATAGAGTGTGTGTATTTACCCTGTATTACTCTGTTCGGCCACTATTTGGAGGGTGAGTCCGAGCGTGGTAGCAGCCAGGGATCCCTTCTCGTACTGAACCACGAGGAGATGAGAGCTAGACTCCCCCATTGCTTGGGGTAGGAGAGGGACCTCCGCCAGCATCCTGTCCACTCGGTCACTCATGAGCAGTGATAGCAGGGTGCGTACAGTTGTCATAGCTCTACCCTTTCGGACGTTCATTTATGACAGGTGGACGATGATCTGATTGGTGTCAGGGGTGACACATGTCATTGCACCATGTGCATATTTTGCATCGTGCATTGTTTGCTGCATTTGATTCTTGCACTTAATTGACATGCATATACTGGATACCTGTTTACCATGGATATATGTTATACTTATTCCATAGGACTTTGTTTCACCCTTGGCAGGATAGATGGATTCGGGTATGTACCTGTATTTAGTATCTTCAGTATACCTTTCCATTTGGTTATATGAGACTGTATTGCGTAGACCCTGATTGTTATTGTAACGTACTATGCATATCTGCTGGGTATCCGCTGAGCTTATGGACTCACACCGTTGCCATTACTTTTTGATTTCAGGTTGATATCTGCCAGGAGGGTCCGAGTCGCCAGTCCCGTGCTTGCTATCTACTTTTTGATTTCAGGTTGATATCTGCCAGGAGGGTCCGAGTCGCCTTTCCGTATTTTAATGGAAGTTGTCGTTCTAGCTTCGACTTCAAATTCTTGGTCAGATTGATAGTGTCTTGTTTGAGATTACTCTTCGATCTGTAGTTTTTGAACAGAGTTGATCGAAGGAGTTTGAATTAGGTCCTTGGATGAATCTGGCAGGATTATGGTTGTTGATCCTGTTAGCTGTGCCACTGTGTACTCGTGGATGAAGAAATCTGAGTTCATGTTGATTCGGTGTGGGTTGTTGCCTTTCTTGCGTGGTCGTGAGTTTGGTTGTTGACTGATGCTGTGTAGGAGGTGTTCTGTGTTTTGGGCAGTTTGGTTCTGCCATTGATCATCTTGATCATCGGTTGGGTCATGGGTTGTGATAGTTTTCTTTCCTATGGTTGTTGATTCTAAGTTAGGATTGTGTAAGCAAACCTTATGGTGGGTGTGTTACAGTTGGATTATTTGTCTTCAGATTTGGGTAATTAGCCTGGATGCTAATATGTCGAGTGGTGTTGATTAAGGAGTTCTGGCTTGGTGTGGGAGGTTAGGAATTGTATATTAATTGGGATTAATTAATTTTAATTAACCCTAATTAATCTAAATAGTATGTTTTGTTATGAATTGTTAGAAATGTTAAAGTTATACTCTTTAATGCAGGGCGTTGATTTAGTTCCTTGTCGCGGATATTGTCTCTGTTTGACGGGTGGTTCTTGATGATTACGGACTTCTACTTCGGAGGCGGGTATCTCTGACTCTTCTATTAGAATTGTCACAGATATATATATACTTGATAGGCTTGTTTAGCAATAGCGTAATAAATTGTGGCATGACTCTTATATTTGTTTTGCTGATGTTGTTTGTGCCACAATTAACTGGTGATACCTATACCTTTAGGACTTAGGTTATGGTGCATTATCCACGAACCTTGCATATCATGTCGATATAAGTGGACTAGATAGTGGATGCTATTTGACCAGTGTTATGCATCATCGTGCACTGTGCATCACTGTCGAGCAGGGGCCCCTTTTGGGTGAGCTAGGTCGACAGTCATACTGACCTACCCATACGACCACTCATGGGTTAGTGGTTGACGGAGTATTGGGTAGTGTGCTCTGTGCTGCTCCGCTCATGCACTCATGGGTTAGTGAATCGGAGCGTTGTAGCAGGCAGATGTCCCTCCTTGCGTTGTCTAGATACCAGGAGATGAGAGGGAGATATCTCTCCCCCATTATATACATGGGGTAGGGGTAACACTCAGACAGAGATGTCCTCCACAGATGACTTTAGGCTGATAGAGACATCGCTAGGATAGACCTTGGAGTAGAGGTGTTACACCGGCAGCATTCCGTCTACTCGATCGCTCAGGAGTAGTGATGGCAGAGTATGGACGGCAGTCACAGCCCTACGTCGGAGGGTGGCCTCCGCTCAGCTTCCTCCCGTACATAGGTGACGATGTCTGACCGACGGCAGGGGTGACCAGACCATGTCATTGCACTTTGTGTGTTCGTTTATTTTGCCCTTACTTGTGCTTGTTTATACTTGATGTTGTATATGATTGACATGCACTTACAGGAGACCCTTATGTCAGGTCTTGACGACTATGCGATATTGGTATGGTAGTTCTTATTGTTCTCTTGCAACTCTTCTTATTACTGTCTGTGCACGTACGATTTCGGTAGTCTATTACACTGTTGCTATATTTGACTATCTTGTATATATATGAGGAGATATTCGCTGAGTTTTATTACTCATACCGTTAGCTCCTTGTTTTTATTTCAGGATGACTGACTGGAGCGTGCCCGACAGCCTGTCCCAGTTCGTGTACTTGTCGAGATGTCTTCGGGATTTATCGTCTAGTGTGTTGCTAGTATTTTCTATTGTTTTCTTCCGCTGTTGCTTTTGTTGGATTTAGTCATACTATACGGCAGTATAGTTGTACGTTTGTAAGACCTTTATGCTTTGTGTTTTGTCGTAAGTCGGACCGGTCCGCAGTCAGGTATGGTTTACCCGATTTTATATTATATTCTGTCTTGATTTGAGGCCTGAGGTCATTTTAACTGCGTGGTTGTGTTTTATGTGATATGTGTATGTGTGAATTGTCCGTCGGATAGGGGAGGTGCTGTCCGATTTTCTATTGGATCAGCGGCTCTTGAGGTCTCGGGGCGTGACACCTGCCCTTGGCAGCTCAGGTAAGTTCGTATTTTGGATTTACGATTATATTGTCATATATATGTTGTTGTTTTGTTTGGATTGAGGCCTGAGGCCCATATACACTGCGTGGGATTGTTATATCTGTGTTATGTATGTGTAAATTGTCCGCCGGACAGGGGAGGTGATGTCCGATTTTCTATTGGATCAGCGACTCCTAGGTCTCGGGACGTGACAGATTTGATCTAGGTCCATGATCATTTGAAGCCTACAAAATGATATTCAAATTTAGTGCAAAAAAAATCCCAAATATACAAAGATTTGAATTAAAAGCCAAAATAGGGGGCGTACATGAAACCTAATACAATTGCAAACTTAAGCATATAAAATGTGGATCAAACATGGATTTTAAAGCCTAAAATGATCAATAAAATGGTGGTTATCAATCACCGAAAATGCCCAAGAACAACCGTGATTACAAGGATACAAAAATTTAAGCCGACAGTGATTTGAAAGGGAACAAGCAAGTAAAGAAAACCTCCCACTCACCTTCAATCCTCTGGGAGTGGAGGCCGATCTGAGCTCAAGAGGGACGCCAAAACCATTGGCGATCGCGCCCGGTAGAACGAGAGCTCTCCGCTCGAACCGAACTCGCTGAGCATGGGAAAAGGAGGTATCGGGTGGAAAGAAAGACGAAGAAGTGTTAGGACCGTGACCGTCAAGCTAGAGGGGGCGAATAGCTTGCTTCAATTTTCCTTCCTACAATCGTTAGTGTGCAAGCGGAATATATTAAATAAAACAAAAACTAATGAATAAGAACGACACACTGATGTACGTGGTTCGGAGATGATGCTCCTACTCCACGATAGTCTGTAAGGTGGACGATCCCTAATCCGTCGGTGGATGATTCCCCGGAGCACCTCCAGCTAGCTCTCGTAGCTCCTCGTGGGTGGAGAAACCTCACCACAAACCTTGGACATGATCTGAGCAATCAGGCTACTAACGAGCTTTACCCAAGCAAGTTTCGCCTAGAAGGAAAGGCCTTAAACGAGCTCCTTTAAATAGAGCTCGAGGCTGAATATGACCGTGACCAGTCGACTGCCCCTGGGGCAGTCGACTGGCCTCACTTGAATTCGAATTTCACAACGTAACCATTCGAATTCTGGCCATATAGTCGACTGCCCCTATGGCAGTCGACTAGTCCTTCCCTAAGCCTAGGGTTACTCTTCCCAAGTACATTTCTCTCTGCACTCGAACCCTCCCGGCTTAGTTCCCGAGTACCATCACTCAGCACTCGGACCCTCACGACCTGATTGACTCCTCAAACAACAGTCTCGATCTATTGTCTTCACGCCCTCTTCATCTTCGGCTCTCGTCTCTCAGATGTGCACGCAAGCCCTCGGCTTGCCTCCATGCCATTCTTCACGCATGCCTCGAAATCCGTATCCCTCAGCTCATCATCTCTGCTCCAGCAGCCTTGATCTATCGCCTTCAAGTCTTCTTCGACTTTGGCCCTCGTCCCTCAGATGCGCACGCAAGCTCACGGCTTGCCTCCATGTCATCCTTCACGTACGCCTCGAAGTCCGCTTCCCTCGACTCATCATCCCTACTTCATCCATGGTTCCTCGGATGCGCACACAAGCCCGCGGCTTGCCTCCATGCCACCCTTTACCGTACCTGAAAACATCCAATCAAGTCTATGTGTACCTGCAAACATGCACACTCACATACACATATTAGACCAACAACAAATCCTAATTAACTTAATCATATTGATATACACATCAAAATTCATGATCCTCCAGATTATACCTGGACCGATTGCCCTAACAAAAAGTTTAAGTGGATGACATTCTTTTCCAAACAATGCTCTTAGACTATGGTAATTAGAGCCCTCTAATTTTTCATATTTTAACAAGTCAACTCATTTAACAAACGGGTCAAAATTTATAAGTGAATACAATCCGCTTATATTGTAATCGATTTTACTCTTTTAATTAAAATCTTTATACTTATTTATTATTTCTTACCTATTTCATAATTCATATTGATTAACGTTAAATGACTAGTTAAATATTTAGATATTAATAAATAAGACAAAAAAGCAAAGGGGCATTCACATTTATGGGAATCATCAAGGGAAGTCCCTTACTCGCCCTCGTCAAAATCAGTGTATCTGGACTAGTAATCAATGTACGTGAATATTATCATTATGAAATTTAGAGATCAAAATCTAACAAAACTAATATACTCATCCTCCCCACGCACTAGTCATAGCATCCGGGCTAGTAGCCCTCGCGATTTACCTCCTACGTGTTGGCCCTGAGACAGGTTGGCGGAAACGCTGGGGTGAACGAATCATTTTTTACCACCTCATTAAAATCAGAGCTACCATCTAGTATACTATTTGATATTATTATCTTCTGCCACATGATCCAATCAGATAGCTATATGAACTGGATAAGTCTATGTTATAATAACTATGAAACTGTAGTAGTTGTTACAATATGAGTGTCATTGAACATGACAAATTCAAATTGTAGTAGCTACATTTTGTATACCTACTACAATATGAATATTGTTGAACATAATAAGTTCAAATTATAACAATTACGATTTCAAAATTATAATAATTACGATTTCGAAACTGCTACAACTTACATGAGATATAACGTTAATTGTCAAGATAACTCTGCCATTTTAAGGAGTTGATGGGTGAAACGTCGTAAAAAAAGATCCTCCTTGTATGTCCAATAAAAAAGTGCATGTTTTATTATTGTCCTAATAAATACGTCAAAATAAATTGATTTATATTCAGAGTAAGAATACGTACAGTGAAACAAAATATTTCAGTAAAAATTTTAATCATCATTCGATGACACGTTCGACGTTCGATGGCTGATCGGACACTAGAGGCCGCCACCCCGAACCAAATTATATCCTGGGGGTACGGTAAACCTGTCGGAGATCGCCACAATTGCGATCTCGCATTATTCATCATTAATTTCGACAGGTTCACCGTTGCCGGCGATCTTGACGGGTTCATCGTCCTCCCAAGGTATAGTTTGATTTGAGACGGTGATCAGAGGCTGCTTATAGTATCCGATCGACGATCGGACGTCGAACGTGTCGTCGAGTAATGATTAAAATTTTTACTGAGACATTTATTTTTACTGTACTTATCATTTCTCTTATATTCATTCAATTTAATCCTACCATGGTGAATTATAAATAGATAAAGTGAACCTATTTATTCCAAAGCTAAATTTGTAACATTGAGAATTGAATCATACTGTATAAATGGGTAATATTGCTAATTTTTGTCACGTACGTTTGCCTTTTTCTTGTGCGGCCTGCTTAATTCAATACAAAATCCATTGATGCAGAGACGCTGTCTGTGGTTGTAGGTGCCAAAACGCACACTTGAGAAACTGGTGTAAAGACGCTTAACTTCTGTAGCTGCAAACAGATCAAAATAATGTGACAAATTGGTTCAAAGACGCAAGCAAGAAGATGATTCATACAAGTTGTCACGCTCCTAGAGATACATGCTTAATTGAAAATCAGACAGTATCCCCCCTGTACGACAGACAAGTTAGGACAAATATACACATCTCTCAACATAAAAGATGACTCAGTCATCATAAACATAAAGTAAAAGCACAACCACGCAGTTAATATCAAAATAGAAGATCTATGGATGGCTCAGCCATCATTAACATGAAGAAACTCAAATGTATCAATAATAACGACAAAACCAGTCCGATACCTGATAAACAAATAAAATGCGAAACTCATAAAGTGCAGAAAATAAAGCAACTAAAATCAAATACGGAAACAAATCAACACCGGGGGACTGACAACTGGATCCTCTCCTGGCTCCAAGAAATACAACTACCGGCTATCTGAAACAAAAAGAAGAAACATGGGTGGTGAGTTCGGGCGGACTCAGCGGGTATATGAATAGACAAAAACATGACATAATCAAGCTGTAATAAATAGAGATACAATAGGTACAGTCCATAAGGAATATAAGAGTACCTAAACCTATAAAACATCTGTAAAAAAACATGGTATAAAGCCGAATAACAACTAAGCATGTACGAAAAATCACATGATATCACAATATCAAAACATACATGTATGTCAACCAAATGAAGCAAACATAGCTCATATAAATGTAACAACCATAAGAAAATGCATAAATGCAATATATGCATATGATGCAATGACATGTGTCACCTCTGACGCTAGTCAAGCCGCCAACACATCACATCTGTGTGACCGAGTGGATAAGGTTGTGACAACTGTACGCACTCCAACGAATACCACATATATGTATGGTTGAGTGGACAGGATGTTGGAGAGTCAACTGCTCCAAATCCCGAGAATAAAGGGGGAGCTATCAACAGCTTTAGTATCCCTCGAAAACAACGGTGAGGGTGTCACTACATGCCTATAGCTGCAACATATGTGGCATAACAGGACAGTTGCTCGTACTCTAGTAACCACCACGACAACAAGTGGTTGAGTGAACTGAGCAACTAAATGACTAACGACGGCTTAACTATATGGAAACCCAACAGTCGTTAGTATGCAACGTGCAAGTATGATGAATGCTACAAGATGCACAAACAACCGAAAAACAACGATGCAACAAAATCCAACAAGTATTAACGATGTAGCGATACAACCAACCAAGTATTGAAAATCAACGATTATGCATCTACACTACTAGGTAGGATATTTCTAATGCCAAATAAATTTAATTGTGTTTAATGAACTTCTAAGTACTCGCGTACAAGCGGTACTTTACAGAACAAAAATTCAACGGAAGACTGTACGGATACGAAATTTCGAATAGCTCGAAGATCAACGAAGAAAAGTATCAACGATGACAATAAACAATCAATAGCAAAGAACAAGGTCAAGCAACCTATTTAGACATAAACAATCATGCTTTAAGATAAAAGAACTACACGAGTACAAAGGAGAAGTACCCACTTTTTATCTAGAACGTATACGAGAAGACATTCTACGATCAACTGAACGAGTTCGAATCAAGGTCCTGTATCAAGGATATAAATTTAGCTATTCGTAAGATTAAATACTTAGTTAAACTACATATAAATATAACTAGGATAAGTCCTAATTACAATATCTATTTAACCAAATTGTTGATAATAATAAGTTTTTTCTTAACTTAATTATCACAATTAAATTATTAGGTTAATTCCCGAATTAACCTAAGAAACTCCCATGAACTACAACTTTGTTTTCTGCACAGCTATGCCATTAACAGCAACCCCTTTAACGCTGTGGCATTTGCAGCCCTAACGTGTTTGGATCAATCCAACATTGGATTCATCCAGGCTCAACCTAGCCAGGATTAATCCCAAATGGGTAACCCTTGGCAACAAAAGCCAAGCCCACCTAGCAACAAACACACTTGCGACACCTCAAAGAGACAGACCCAATACCTAGGACCAACACAATACCAATGTTTCTCTCTGCAACCATCAATGATGAAACAAAAACTAGCTTATAAATTCATCCAACCATCTCACGGTCATCTCCAAGGCTGAACAAACCAAAATATCCGAACCCAAAATCTATGAGGACCTCACTGCAAGCATATCACGACAAAACAACAAAATAAACAAACAAATAAATCAAACACCAATTCTAAACTAAAATCCATATCGATCACATGTCAGTAACCGCAACCCAAATAAACTCTTCACAAGATCATAACAGATCAATTCTAACCACCACGCTACTAATCAGAGCAAAACAACCCAAAAGCAGAATAAAAAAACCAATAGAATCATCTCTCACGATTTCAGTCAAGAATAAATCAGCAGTCAAGAAATCCTTACCCGAACCAACTCCCACTGATCAACCTCAATCCATGCTCAAATCAACCAAGAGAGACACTATACAAAAAAATCCTTACCTTGATGATGGTCGGCGCGGCTGGTTCCGGACCAGCAAGGTAGAGAGGACCGGCGGCCTTGGGCTGTTGCGTAAGGGAGAGGGGTTGCCACCTAGGGTTTGCGCGAGGAGCGTCGCCTCTTCTGTATGAGTCGACGCAGACGAAGAAGAAGTCGGCGAAGAGAACCATTTGTCGTCGCTCGCAAGAGGCCACCGAGGCGTGGGTTCGGCGTCGGGGTAGAGAGGAATCGGGGAGAAGAAATTGATTCGGGAGGAAGGTTTTAGGGTTTTAAATAGTTTTGGCCTTTTTGCCAAAAGGCCCTCTAAATTCTATTAATCTCAAGTAAGCCCTTAATTTTCCAAATTTACCTTTTCAACCCTTAAATTTCGGTATTTAACACAAGCAGTGAAACAGGAGAAGGAACGACAAGTTAACCGACTCAAGTAGTTGTTTTTCCTCTTCTAAAATGAAGTCCCACTTTAATTAATTCAAGTGTTTCCCCCAGTAATTAAGAGACAATTACCTCTCGTTTTATAATACAGATCAGTTAGTTAAACTTGTTTGGATTTCAGTGAGTTGAACTTTTTTGGATTCAAAGACGATCTCATGTAATATCTTACACCCTTGCATGATCTAGAAGTGCTTATCATGAAGTTCCTGCTCTTGCCTTTGCATCGAATGTGTTGGGCACCACTCTCTGATATAAATATAAAACACACACCTTTTTATGGACGGAGTGGTGAGATTGTTTGGCATAATGCCATCAGAGTTCAAAATCGCATCAACTTAATTATATTTGATCTCCCTTTCAAGCCATCTCTTGGTCCCAAACGTAGCTCAATCCTTCTCCCAACCATCATTCCAAAAACCATGTCTCCATCATATGGAAGCTATCGTATTTATGTTTTGGTCATTTCTCCTATTCTTTCTTTTTCCTGAGCGGGGATATCGATCGGCTTCTCGAGAGTTTCAAGGTTGGTGAGGTCGCTGAGTTACTCGAGGAAAGCAAGGAAAAAAAGAATGGCGGATTGTTTGTGCCTGTCAAAGGATGAGATGAAGAAGCAAACGATGGAGGAGAGGACTACGTTGAGGAAAAAGAGATTTTGGAGGAAGAAGAAGGCGCTGAGAAAAGGGCACAATCTGGCTTCTCTGGTTAACAAGATGTCATTCAAATCAGGCAATTGTCCTAGTTACCATTAATTTTCAAGTATGTACGTATATTTTGTGAAGATATTCTCTTCATGACAGATGACGGGAGGCAAAAACTTGCAGCTGAGATGCTACGCATAGGCAGTGAGAAGATCGCTGCCCGTGTCTTCGCATTTCGCGAAATGGCAGCTGCCACGAAGAACTTCGACTCGGAAAATCTACTGGGTGAAGGTGGATTTGGGAGGGTGTACAAAGGGCAACTCAAAGGCAGCAACGAAGTAAAGCCAACTTCAAAACCTCTTCATAATTTTGCACAAGATTCATAGGTTTTGAGTGACTCGAATTCACAATTGCTCTGTCAGATTGTAGCAGTGAAGCAACTTGACAGAAATGGATTCCAAGGTAACAGGGAATTCCTGGTTGAGGTCCTGATGCTCAGCCTGTTACACCATCGAAACCTTGTTAAGTTGCTTGGCTACTGTGCTGATGGAGAACAAAGGATCTTAGTGTATGAGTGCATGCCATTAGGTTCATTGGAGGATCATCTACTAGGTTTGTGCCGCATTAGATCCCATTTCGAATTCAGATTCCATGATCTTTTACTTTGTTTGTGAGACTTTCAGATTTGGCACCAGATGCCAAGCCATTGGACTGGCTCACAAGGATGAAAATTGCGGCTGGTGCAGCCAAAGGACTGCAATACTTGCACGAGATTGCAAACCCACCAGTCATTTACAGAGATTTCAAGGCATCAAACATCCTTCTCGACGAGGAATACAACCCAAAGCTGTCAGACTTCGGCCTTGCTAAGCTCGGTCCAACTGGAGACAAGAGTCATGTATCCACCAGAGTGATGGGCACCTATGGATATTGTGCTCCGGAGTATGCATTGACAGGCCAGTTAACAACGATGTCGGATGTGTACAGTTTTGGAGTTGTATTCCTGGAGCTGATTACTGGAAGGAGAGCTATCGACACGACCAAACCTACGCGTGAGCAGAACTTGGTCCATTGGGTACGTCTACTAGCTAGTCCTGTCGTTTCAACTTGATCTCAGTACTTGACGATCAGGCCTTTGTATTGAAATGTGCACAGGCAGAGCCATTGTTCAAGGACAAGAGGAAATTCGTGGCAGTGGCTGATCCACGGCTGGAGGGAAAGTACCCCATAAAGGGCCTGTATCAAGCTCTTGCTGTGGCTGCCATGTGCCTGCAAGAGGAGGCAAGCATCAGGCCTCTCATCAGTGATGTGGTCATTGCTCTCGAGTACCTGGCTAATCCAAGGACCAATGGCCCTGAAGAACCAACACCTGAAGCTGAACCAATTGACAGCTCTGTAACAGTGGAAGATACTAGACATCACGAAGAGAAAAAGTCAGAATTGGATGATCATATTCACCAAGAAAGCTATTCCTTCTCGAGCAGGGAAGATGAGCTGAATGATATGGAATAGAGGAGGGATGGGATGTTTTGCATCTACAATTATATTGTTTTCTGCATTTTGATTGATTTGATACATCAAGTGCATTGCTAGGCTTTTGAGTCTTGTAACTTGAACTAATTTTACAGCAAGCAAGGACAAGTGCAAGCATGAACGATCATAATTCTACAGAGGTTAAGCCAAGGTTTAATACATTCCTATAAAATATGAGTGATCTATATTGTATATGTTAGGTAAGAACTAATCTCAACTGGAATTGAATAGTATTTTCAGGATAGTGTATATAATATGTACAGGTCCACATACATCTGCACCACTGATATAAAATTAAAGGAAAATTGATTTACCTTCTAACTTCTATGAATCTATCCTCATGATAAAGGATAACACCAGAGTTTTGATGTGCTATATTTTTTTATCCTAATAATCTGCTAATGCTTATTCAGCGTGACAAACATTCTTGCCTAAGCAGAAGCAATTTGAGTATATAATTAACAACATCAAATTCCAGTCATTGGGCATGTATGTATGATGCAGAACTAAGATAAAATTAAGGAAGTAAAAAAGAAAAATCTCAGAAATATATATATATATATATATATAAACTGAAGATCCGAAAGATACTTCAAGATTTTTGTTTAAAAACAATAATATTATAATTGGGGAAAACAATGAACCTATTAAGCTCCTATCAAGTTGAAAGATACTGAGATTCCAATAAAAAAAGTACTAAATCAACGATAAATTTAAGAATCAAAATTCAATTGATTCCTTTTTTCCATCAGAAAGTCAAGCAGACTGCAGACCACATCCTGCTACCTTACCTCACTATCCACGTCAAGATGGGAAATACAATTGTTTATGATAATTTTCTGTGTGAGGAGGTCTGATCCAATCTTCGGCAGATAAGAAAAAAAAAAGAAGTGATGTTGTTGGCAAGTTCCATCATGGTGAACTTATCTTGCAATGTCAAAGTTGCATGCACAGTTTCTCTTTTATTAGCTCGGGCCACCTCAATCTTCAACACCACAATGAAAAATCATAAAACTTTTTCATGAATCAGACAAGAATTTTGCAAAACATCGGCACAAAATTTCTTGAGTGCATAAATGCTGATGGGTAGAGGAACATGGGAGTGTGGGGTACGTTCGAGCTCCCACCTCCATGTCCATATATAGCACCTTTCAGTATATATCATGGAGGATCATTGATCATATAAGGCTAAGATTAGGAGCGTCTGAAAATGAAACAAAAAAACAAGAACGGTTGATGTTTCACAATCAAATTATATCTATCTGCATTCTTTATTTCTATGGTATCAAGTCAATCGGAAAAGAAGTGGAACAGAGAATTTTATTTTAGGAAAAGTTTTGTAGTTTGTGAGCAGGCCTGCGGGTGCATTATTTATTATCTAGAAGAACCTTCTCTTTATTTTTGGAAAAAAAACATATCTAGAAGGAAATCATGGAGAAAATATTATAAAAGAATTCCAATTATAAGTCTGATGTTGATGGTTTTTTCTATACAACTTTATCTAGATTTTAGAAGACGTGCAGCCAACTAAGCCCTGGAAATAATTAAGTGTAAAACCTTTTCAGAATCAATCAGCAGTACTCAATAAGGAAAAAGAATGATTCTGATGACAGTGTGGCGATGCCCAGCCATCCATGATTTCTCTTCTTAACGTCACAATCCAACCTTTTGTTTTCAATCTACCCAGCTTTTACTCTTTCAATATCTCTGTCTCGTCTTCCTTTTTGATACATATAAATCAATTCCACAAGGCCATTCAACTTCCACCATACGAGATATGGAGGAATCAATCCACTCATCTATGAGCAGCTCCTTCTCCTGCTCCATGGATGGCCCAGAGGAGAGCAGCTGGACCATGTACTTGGAGGACTTCATGGCATCAGAGGAGAAATCACAAGTTGCAGCAGAAGCTGGTGGGTGCAGCTCCTGCAGTGTTGTCACCCTCTCCGCCATTTCTGATGCTGCTCCATCCACTTTTCTTGCACGGCAGCAACAACCGTCTGCTAAAGTTGATGTGCCAGAGGACTACACAAAACTGATTCCTAAGAGGAGGAAAAGATTAATAATGGATGATGATTCTTTGGAAGACACTGCTAGCTCACCTGTTAATAGCCCCAAGGTTACAGAACCTAAATTTGACTATTTATTTATTAGGATTATAATCATTTTTATGTAAGAAATATATATTCTTTTAATCTTCAAACAGGTTACTGAGAGTTACTTGACTACTAATCCAACCAAGAAGGATTATCACAGCCTTCACAAAGGCATACCTCAGGTTTTTTTCTCCTCCAACTTAATTTCTAATTAATTAAATAGTTAATTTAGATGTCTTTTCTAGTTTGGATTAAATGAGTTGATATTGTTTTAGGCCATGAATGACGAAAGGCTGAAAGAAGTTGAAGAAGAGTTCAATTTTACTGGGGGTGCAAATGAACATTCATTGCTGAAGAATAGAGGGCTTTGTTTAATTCCTTTGTCTATGTTAGTAGACTACCTGTAGGATAAATCTTCACAAGCCTACGGACTCTCTAATTGTGTCTACGAATTTATGGATATTTGATGCATATTAATCTTTTCTATGGATATTTGATGTATATTAATCTTTTAGTCGTTATATGCTAATCTTGTTTCCTAGCTACGGATAAGTAGAAAGAGTAACTGCGAGTGAAAGATAAATAAATGATAACTCGACGGATTTTTTTTTTAATGAATATCACATCATTTTTTGATATAATAGTTTTGGGTATCATTTACTATTTTTGATAAATAATAAAATTTGAATAAATTTAATTAATATAAATACTAATACATGATGTGTTTGATTCGTAGAAAATCAAACTAATCCTGTCTTTGTAGTATTAAATAGTAAAAGAAATTTTCGAGACATCATTCAATAACTGCTCCAATATAGCAACTTTGCCTAGCTAGATATAATATAGACGATGGATACATGATATTTTTACATAATAGCCAGCAGATGATATGTAAGAGTTGATGATCTGTATTTTGAATCTCACCATGCGTCTTCCGCCTGTGTATCTGTATGAACTTCTCTCTATATCCGTGGGTCGGCTTTAGGGGAGCCGTTAAAATAGAGGATCTACCTCCCAATATAGCAACTTTATAATATATTAGATAACAGTAGAATCTAGAGCTATTAGTCCGGTCTCATAGAAGTTTCTTACTGACCGTTAGGGTAAATCGGAAAAAACTTGTGGTGGACAGTCTAGAAATCCAGGATCCCATGATTGCAATCCCTATTTAAAAGAAAAATTATTACAAAATACGCTGTAACTAGGGATTGAGTCGTGAGTACTTGTGTGACAACTACCAGTCGCTCTTCCGCTACGTTATAGTTTTATATATCCCCACGGGATGGATTGATAACTAACATATTCGGTGTTGTCACCAGCGGCGAATCCAGACAGAAATTTAAAAGGGTACTCAAAGAAGAAATTTAAAAAAATATTTTTTTCTATCAAATAAATATCAAAAGACTAAAATACTATTGTATAAAAATTTATGCATACCATTAAAATAATTATTCTTAGACATCAAATTATGAATTATGATACAGTTTCAAGATGATTATTGTAATAGATTATAGAAAAGGAAAGAATATTTATTAATTATATTGAAGTAATAAAGAACGCTAAAATATAGTTACTAGTATTAGCATTAAAGTGATTGATTATTTTTTAAATGATAATTTTATAAAAAAAAGTTTAACAAATTTAAAACATCACAATTATATATATATATAATTGATCAGGTGCGGACCACGGTGACCATCAGTGGACATCATCGGTGACCATCGGCGGCTTTCGGCCACCGCCCTCGAACAAAACTATAATCCAGTGGGTGAGCGATGAATCTTAGGGGTAACGGTGAACCCGTCGGGTAGCGATGAACCCGTCGGCATTAGATAACGACTGATCGGTCAGGTTGACCGATCAGGCAGCTGTCTGATCGGTCAGGGAGGTCCCTGACCGATCAGGAAAATCAATTCCCTATATATATATATATATATATATATATATATATATATATATATATAAAAGTATAAAGTATTCAGAGAAGGGGGTGCTTACGCACCCCCTCGCTCCCCCTTGCCTCCGCCGGTGGTTATCACCTTGAGGTCTGAGATCAAAACTTGATAAAATTAATATTTATCCTCTCCACGTGCTAATCATACATCCTGACTAATAGTTTTCATAATTTTTCTATTTTATATTAATCCTAAATAAATTTAAAAAAGACGCTGAAGGAAGCAAATCATCTCTGGTCACTTCCAATAGAGCAATTTTAATTATATCAATGCGTGCAGCTAATAATAATGGGTAAAATTAATTAAGTATCATACTTTTATATTCTACAAAAGTCAAAAGAGCATTTCTATTTTATGTCAAATGAAGTCGTCTTTATTTTATTTTTTTTATCAAAAATACCTCATTTCTTTATAACATAACATAAATATCCCATAGTATGTTATAAATATCCTCTCACATATAGGGAGTGTTTGGGAGAGCTTCTGCTACCTGCTTTTTAGATTCTGACTACACAGAATCACTTTTGAGTATTTGAGAAGGCTAGATTCTGGTTTAGCTTCTGTTACTTTTGCTCAGAAGTTAGAAGCAAGAATTTGATGCTTCTACCTACTTCTGTTTTTTTATTTATGATATAACATTAAAAAATAATATTTATATCCTTAAATAATATAACATTTTACTTGATTGCCACTTGACCTAATTTTATCTCCTTAATCATATTGTACTAATATTTATTTTTAAATAAAATTTTATATTTTTATAAAATTTCAATTATATTGTACATTTTCAGAATTATATATATATATTATATTTATATAAATTATATTATTTTTTATTTTTTATTTTTTATTAATTTTATATATTTTTTCAAATATTCAAATTATAAAAAAATTAATTTTAATACTATATTTAAAATATAATAATAATTATATCACTATTTAAAATATAATAATAATTACGTGAATAAATTATTGATAGTATCGAAATTATATTTAAATAATTAAAAAATAATTAATTTATATAGTTTAAGGATATTATTGTCATTCAATTAAAAATTAAACTTGGAAGCAATTATTCTTCCAAACACTCAAACTTTATCTTGTATCAACTTTTGACTTCTATTTTCAAACACTGCTTACTTTAGCTTCTTACTAACTTCAAGATAATCACTACAAGAATCATTTTTCAAGAAGTAAAAGTTCTCCCACTCACTTTCAAGATAGTCTACTTATGATACGTACATTCCCACCTATATTTCTATTTAAATGATATCATAATATGGTAATTATGATTTAATAGTTGCTATATAGTTATATAATTACATTTACGATTTTATAGTTATTGTAATTGAATTGTCAAATAGTTATAATAACTATAGTTTCGTAGCTGTTATAATGTGTATACTAAATAAATTTTAAGAGGTCATAATTTTTTATTTGGATTGAACAATGAGATGCACTATATATATATATCAAATCGAAGATCTCTGAACGAGTTTTGATTTGATATATTATGCATCACATGATTCAATCTGAATCAAAAGTTATGATCTTTTAAAGTTATAACTTATAGTTGTAACTTTTATAGTTGCTACAATATTTATAATGGTCAATACTACCACGCGACTTTTCTGTGTCATGTGTCCTCCCAGATTACTTATCCCTATCAATATATTTGGAAAGCTTATGACGTAAACTATTCATTAGTACCACTTTTACGAGGAAATATCTTGACTTATAATATTAAGTATTGAATTTTAAAAATAAAATATATAATAATAAATGAATGAAATAAATTGTAGAACATGAAGTGATGCCGCTAAATTAAAATTGGGCTGAGTTCGAAATAAATCTAACAGGTAGGTGCGGATATAAGGATTATAATTGGATCAAATTGAGATTTATTTGGAGTTGATTTGGTGAAATTATGATTGAGCTAAGTTTATGTAAGTACCCCGGATAGTTTGGATGTTGATCAACCGAGTTAAGTTAGGTCATATGTATATTTGATGTCTTGTGTTTAAGGATTATATTAGTTCAAACTAGATTGATTTGATCAAATTATGATCGAACCAAATTTATGTAAATATTTTAGATAGTTTTGATGTTGATCAATCGAGTTGAGTTAAGTCTTGTATATATTTGATATCTTGTGTCTAAGTTTTGATATTAATCAACCTCTACTAATATTTAAAATTTTTGAAAATCGTTCCTCGTACTCGAGAATCACCTCTCCTCATCGATAATCGCCACTACTTATATGGTATTTATGTCATTTTATATGATTACGTGGCTAATTTTTGAAAATGATGCATCCCTTAGGGTTAGATAAAATAGGAACGCCCTTTTAATTTTGATCCTTTATTCAACGCTATTTTTCATTTTTTTTATTTTATTAAAAAAATAAGAGACACATTACTTATCTATCAAATTATTCCATCAATTCAAGTTTATTATTATTATTTATAATAAAATCCTAAAGAATTAGAACATAAATTTTACTATCAGAAAAAGGAATTATTGAAGAAATTGCTGTCGAAATTGTCTGATATAAGTTTTCATGTAAATACATTTATTTATTTCATGTTGATCTTGAGACGGACTGACGAGGACGCTGAGACGAGTGTTTCGTCTTTTTTTATCACAATCCAATATCCAAGCATCAAGCAAAAACAGGTTAAAAAAAACAAAGAAGAAGAATAAAGTAGCAACTCCTTTGCGTAGAAAAATGTGACATTTAATTAAACTCCTCGAAGCTGGTCTTGTGCTTCGTGATCATCTCCCAATGAAGCTACATATGGAGCTCTCAGTCTTGATGACCTTTTCGAAGGTGTTAAGGAAGACGAGGAGGATGCAGCTCTGTTTCTTCTCCTCTTCATCTTCTTTGGAGTCGTAGAATTGTCGTCGCTTTCAGAGCTACTAATCGGTCGAAACGATGTTTGAATGCCTCTCGGTCGATCGAATCCTGGCACAACGTAAAACACGGCACTTTCAGTTTTTTGCAGTCTTTTGCTGCTAACGATGAATGAAGAATGTACCTCGAGAAGCCAAAGACGATCTCCTAGAAAATTGCCCGACATTGCTGGGAGAAGAGAAACCCGATGGGGAATCGAACCTTTTCATCTGCATTTCATCAAGGCAAAGATCACAATCACATTCACTACTCAGATTGGAGTATCTGTTTCTCATACCCAACTCGGAGAATGGACAGAGTCTCTATCCCAGCCTATATGTGCTACATGTTTGACATCGGTTGGATGCCCGATCTCCATTTCATCTTCCTTAACAACTACCAAACGAGAAGAAGAAGAAGAAAAATAAAACATAAAAGTTTTTAAAAAAAAAAAGAACAAAGAAGTGAAAGTATTTACCAAAGATCTTTGATATATGCTTGAATCCTCTGACAAGCCCTTTCACCCTGGTTGCCATTGTGCTTCTGCAGAGATGGTCTATTGTAATTCTTGTTCGAGCAATGCGAAGAGCTTATATTCAAAGATCTTCATACAGAATTCTACACTGATTTGGAAAGAACTTTAGGAGGCAGAGAGAAAGGTGGGTGGATAACTGCAGCAACAATATGGCTTCGAAATTGGCACAAGGACGAGAAGCAAACTGTTATTTTAACGTCATCACGATTTGTACACGTCTTCTTGCTCAAACAATATTTTTTTTTTAAATTAGCCAACACGGTTTCTTTTCTTTTTTTTTTTGGTAATTGAGAAAAATGTCAACCAATTTGCCCTTTCTTTTTTACCCCCTCGTATATATATATATATATATATATATATATATAATCTAGACATGATTTAATACTTAAAGAGACGTTAAGTAGTTAATATTTAACATTACTTATCTAAATATTAAGAAGATGTGTGATCCTGTCGCGAAATGAGGTGGCGATCCCAGGGCCGGAACGGCTTCTCCCGTGGCAAGAGCGATTGAGGAGGTGGCAATGACTTGGCGGCGCCTCGGCTTAGCTCTGCAAAATAGCGACCATCAGTAAACCCGCCGGGGGTTTCCCCGGGCAGGCACTCCGACGGTCAAGTCAGTATCCGCAGGAGCAATAGTGGAATTGAATTGGAATGAGGCAGTAGATGAGAGAGCTCGCGCGCGCATACCTGCGGTAGAGGGAGTGCCGAGTTTA
This sequence comes from Boesenbergia rotunda, assembly GCA_024364735.1. NCBI lineage: Eukaryota > Viridiplantae > Streptophyta > Magnoliopsida > Zingiberales > Zingiberaceae > Boesenbergia > Boesenbergia rotunda. The sequence continues at coordinate 144,174 of JAGFNQ010002514.1, forward strand.
TATAGCCGGGGAGGACTGACATCCTTTGTTCGTGATTGACGAGACAAAGGTGTGATACCTGTCAGCCCGTACAAGAGTATTAAGGAGCCGCGCGACAGTGCGCGGGGTGCTCAGGAAGTACGAGAGTACTGGATTGGTGGACTGACCGCAAGAGGTGTCAGAGCAAAGTAAGGTGTGTGGTACCCCGACATCAGGGTCATACCCTGATTATGATGATATAGGGGGCCTAGGGACGAAGTAGTCTAGGCCTAGAGCGCTGACCGGCGAGTCCTCATGTCAAGGCCCGGGTCGGGTATTGGCCAGGGAGCGTGGACAGCCACGCGTCCGACTAGGAGTGTTGAGACGCAGAATATGCCTTGAGTCGGGGGTTTACCGGGACATGCCTAACTGACTCTGTCAGATATCCGATTCAGGTGGTGTGATGGGAGCGTGGGCCGCCACGCGTCCGGCTGGCGCACACGACCTAGATCTAGGTCGGGGAAATGGGTCGAGGTGACCGAATCAGGAGAGGCTGGGGATCGGCTTGACCGACCCTGCCCGTTACTGGTCGAATAATAATGTCTCGGGGTTTTCCGGGCTTGAGGACCCCGGGTGACGTCCTTGCCGGGCCTTCGTGGCGCCAGGCTGGCTGACTGAACGGATCGGCTTCCCCGTAGGCAAGGGCGGGATCAATGTGTTTTTTTTTCTTTAAAATTCTTAATCGTTTTATGATTGAATGAGCTCTGTAAATTAATAACATACTCATCTAAATTTAAAACCAAATTTTTACGTTAAAAAAAGTCATTTGAGAATAAACTGAGGGTAAATTTTCCTAAACTCCCCAATTACCAAGTCAACTTTGCATGCAAATTGCAATCCCTACCCAAACATTTCTTTGCATGCAGTTCCTGATGTGATGTTTGATGAGTATTATTTGAAGAAAATTGAGTATAAAAGTTAGAACACTGAGTATGGCAGTTTGCATCCACCACATCAATAACCCTGTACTCAATTTTCACTCTTTTATACTTAAGTTTCACTCTTTTATACTCAGTTTTCACTGATGTATACTCAATTTTTATCCTTTTATACTCAGTTCTATTAGGGTGCAAAAACAAACAAAAACTTATGTGGGGAGTGAAGGTAAAGTTTGACTCCCATTAGGGATTTAAAGCAACTTTACCGATAAACAAACTGAACTGTCAAAGATAAAACTCTTTACATTTTTCTCCAACGATAAGATCATGGTCATTCATAGGCCAGACTGGATAGTAGCTGGCGTAAGCATTCTTAGATGTTTCCTGCAGTGGGTACCTAATCCATTTGCAGGCGTAGTGATTTGCTTGCTCTGTTCACAATGCTATCATGCTCGTATTGTGCCAGCTCCAAGTAATATTTTCAGAAGCATTCAAATTCTACAAATAAAAAAATCTTGATCCTAAGAAACTTGTCACTTCTCAGTTGGCGAAGATCACAAAGTCTAAGCAATATGTTTCAACGCCATGGCAAGCTTGATCCTTTGTCTTCGTTCATTCATGCTCATTCTTAGGCCAGCATTATAACATCCTCTTTAGGCCATCCATCAATTGTTTTCCTTTTTTGTTTTTTTGATTGTTTCAGCTGATAAAAAAAATGAATGACCTTCTCAAGGTATTCATCTCTTTCTTGTAGAGAAGACCACCTTCGTTTTCCCCTTTTAGAGCTAAACAAATGTTTGCATTAGTTTTTGGTGCTTCATAATCTTTCATTGAAACTGAAGCAGGACTCCTTCGGAAAGGACTCTCCCATGGAGAGCGATATTGAGCTAGGAATCCAGTCTAGTAAACTCAAAAGTGCACCAGATTATGGAATGGATGAATTTTTTGATCAGGTAAAAATTATTTCTTCCTTTCTCAAAAAGGAGGCATTTCCCATTTTAATCTGTATTTTGATATCTATAAATACTACAATTGAGTTTCTATGTATTTATTTCCAACTTTTTTGGCATCTGCTTGTTCTTTTTTATTATTAGGTATCAGAAATTGAGAAAATGATAGACAAGATTTCCAATCATCTTCACAAGCTTCAGGTAAAACCATCAGGTCTTATGGTTTCAGTAATTAAAACCGCTGTATAATGTATTCATCTGTAAAAGAAAGACTTGTCAACTAATATTAATCAATCATATGAACCAGGAATCAAATGAAAAGTCCAAGGGTGCCACTAGAGCATTTGAGATGAAAGGTAGAGAGCAAGTTTATTTATTTATTTAATTGTTTGTTGTCAACTACAGATCAGTCATGAATTAAACTTACTCTTTCAGAAATTAAACAGCAAATGGAGAAGGATGTCAATGAAGTTGGAAAGATTGCCCACAAAATAAAAAACAAATTACAAGATATTGACAGAGATGTATTATTCTTGAAAAAACTATTGATGCAAATAGCTCTGTGTCATCTGTCTTACAAGCATCATTTGAAAAGATTATGATAACAATCTTATTGGTTCCATTCTCTAGAACTTGACCAACAGAAATAAGCCCGGATGTGAAAAGGGAACTGGTGTAGATCGATCGAGGATGGCATTGACCAAGTATGTTTTAACAAGATGCATATGATGATATTTATACACACTCAACTAACATGACTGATATTTTCTCTCATTGTGACCATTGTTGTCCAACCACAGTGCACTTAAGAAGAAATTGAAGGATATAATGAATGACTTCCAGGTACTTGTATTAATACCGTAGACAATTTGAGGTCGGCTACTAGTGTGCAGTATGTTTGATCAAAGTAATTTCTAGCAGATTTTGAGGCAAACTATCCAGAATGACTATAGAGAGGCTGTTGAAAGAGGGGTGTTCACAGGTTTCATTCTTTCTTCTTTTCTGACAATAGTACATAGATTTAGTATTTCTGATTTTTTCTAAATTTGGCAGTAACTGGAACTCGACCAACTGACGAGGTAAGCATCATCGCTATATGCTATTGGAAAATAATCATGCTGGATATATAGACTTAAACTGAGATTCTCATGCCTGTGTAGGTGATCGATCACCTAATTGAAACTGGAAATAGTGAGCAAATATTTCAGAAGGCAATTCAAGAAATGGGAAGAGGGCAAGTATGTTGAATTCCATTTTGAGTACTAATTCTGAACGAGAACATTAACTTACAAGTAGTTTTTTAGTTGTTCAGAATAATTATGAATTTGTTCTCCAGGTAATTGGCACAATAGAGGAAATCCAAGAGAGGCATGATGCTGTGAAGGAGATAGAGAAAAAACTACTTGACTTGCATCAGGTAAATGTTTCAGAAAAAAAAATAATAAATTGCAGAAAATTCAGATAAGTTGCCCATGAGAATTTTTTTTTTTCGGGTTTCTTTTGGCACATAGGTGTTCATGGATATGGCTGTATTGGTGGAGGCACAGGGAGAGATCCTAGATAACATTGAGTCTCAGGTTTGTCTTCATTTATTCAAGACATGGATAGAATTGATTTTATATGATCTTGATCTTGATCTTGACACAGTGTTTATATAATCACAAGATGAGTTTAAAAAAAAAATCCTCAACTCTACAGGTATCCAACGCGATGAACCATGTGCAATCTGGTACAGATGCTCTGCGGACTGCGAAAAGCCTTTCAAAGAAATCAAGAAAGTGCATGATAATAGTTATAATCATCTTTATATTAGTTGCTGCTCTGATTGCGCTCTCAATCCTGAAACCATGGAAATGATTGTAAAACATAGCAATGTTTTACAGGCACTTTTATCTTCCAACTTCAAGATAGAAAAAGGAGGAAAACCATAGTATCTGATATTTTTTTTATTTGGAAAAAAAACTAAACAGGGCTTCAAATATTTTTTTCATCTGATTACTGTAAAAATTTGAGACTCGACTTGCTCTGAGTGTCAATTAGATTGAACTTAAAAAATATATATAATATATAGGAATTATAATATTTTTCATTTAATTCTTGATAAGATTGTTTATTTTTCAATGAACAAGGACATAGAAAGATATAAAAATGTTCCATATAATAATCAAGTCTTATTTTTCATTTAATTTTTCGATAAGATTGTTTTTTTCCCTTCTTTTTCTGTGTCGTATAAAGAAAAATTCCCCTGATATTTTAGAGTCAAATAAAGGGAAAATTTAAGAAAACTTCCCAATATTAAATTGGGCTTTGCATGCACTCCCCAATTCAAAATTTCTTTGCATACACTCCCTGATGGGATTGACAAGATAGTTTTGTGTGTTATTTTTTTCAATATAAAAGAGTAAAAAATAGTATACATCGTAAAGATTTGAGTATAAATTGTCTGAGATTAAGTACTAATTTAAAAATTTTGAATATACATTGTTTCAGTATATAGTAAAAATTTCATTACACATTGTAAAAATTTAAGTACGAATTGATTTAGATTGAGTATTATTTGAAAAATTTGAATATAAAATTAGAAATTTGAGTATGTCAGGTTGTATCCATCATATCAAAATTTTCACGAGGGGTCATCAAAACTTTATATTCAAATTTCTTAAATGAGTACTTAATCTTAAATAATTTATATTTAAATTTTTAGAATGTATACTAAGTTTTCAGTATTTTATAATTAATTCATGAGAGAATGAATGTAAAGAATTTATGAAGTGGGGAGTGTATGCAAAGATAAATTTGAGATTGGAAATTTTCTCCGATTAACCGTCAACTTTGCTCTGTCGGTGATGATCCGCGACGACGGCGGATGCACTGTGGGTGATTGGCACAATGCCAATCTTAGCGAAGGGCGAACGAATCTTGGAGTAGATTCCAAAAAGCTTCACGTTCTCGACACGGTGACGACATCCCTGGAGTCAACCTTCGGATTCCTACCTACTTATCTTCCCAAGGTCAGCAATTAACTACGGCACTGAAAAACCAACAATTCAACCCAACCATAGCTTAATTTGCCATTAATTCAATCTCAATTCTCAGCATCGTTCCCATTTGTTGTAAACTCGTATTTTCATTAGCATCTCCCTCTCTTTGTTAATCTCTTAATCAACTTCTTATTTGTTTTGTGACAATATAGTTTTTTCTTGGTGAAATTATAGCTTTTATTGTAGCAAATAAAAGATAAGGAGCATGTTTTTGTTTTGCCAGGTGACCCCGTAATTAATCGAAATTAAAACAGGAGCGGTAATCAGGAGGAGACGTGAGCGTGCAGCTCATTATGTTTGGTTATCTGTTTACGAAGCGATTCTTTCTTCGCCTCTTCGTCTTCCTCGCGTCGCCTTAATAAGAAAGAAAAGATTTCCATAATTCCCTTCCACTCGCCTGCAGTGTTTCTGGCGATCGCTTCCGGTGATTCAGAGAAAGCTGCGTTTTTAGCAGGCTTCCCCTTTTCCGCACGGGAATCATGTTTGTGCATAAATTAAAGACGCAGTCTTGATTCCTTTCAATTGATTATATGATTCTCTTTTGAGGAAAACATGAAGGTCTTGTGCACTAGTTGCGGTTAACGTGAAGAAAGGATCAGCTTTGGTTGTGATAGGAAGCTATTGCAAGACTGGAGCATCTGGGTTCTTGATCGCCTGAAAGTATGCTAAGGGATCACCAAAATGGTAGAAGCAATGGCTCATTTTCAGTTCGGTCTCTGTCGAAAATTGTGTCTTCTGGCGCGTCCAATCTTGCATCTAGTGTCCGCAAGACCGGGGCATCCATCGTCTCCTCGATAGCCAACTCTCAAGATTACTCTGCTCATGATCAGGTAAACACATACAGACTTTTTAACCTTTTGATCTTCATTTTTTGGGGGGAAAGTGAATATAATCAGCTCAAAATAATGAGTCAATCTTCCATCAGACCTATGCTCATTGGAATTGGAGTGTCATTAATTCATAGGATCCATAGGTCTTCAACTTATGCTTTGATGCCCAAAATAATGAGTCAATCTCCCATCAGACCTATGCAGCATGTTTATTTTACTGAATATGTCTGCACTAAGATTTTATTGCCCACAACCTCAATGCGTATATTGCTGCTCGATAGGTGCTTTGGGCTGGTTTTGACAAACTGGAGTGTGAAGGTGATATCCGGCAAATTCTCTTGTTGGGTTACATGTCAGGTTTCCAGGTTTGGGATGTTGAGCATTCAGATGACATAAGGCAGTTAGTATCAAGATATGATGTTTCTACAACTTTTCTGCAAATTCAAAAGAATCCAATTGAATCAAAGGGGATAGTCGATAGGTTTGCAGATAACCGGCCATTGCTGATTGTTGTCGGAAATACAAATGTTTCTGCAAATTGTAATAATTATGATGGGTATGATTCACCTCTGAATGGTTCTGTTGGTGGCTTTGGTCAGGAACTGAACAATGACAGTTTCTTGCTGACTTTTGTTCACTTCTATTCCCTGAGGACCCATGAGTATGTCCATACCTTGAAGTACAGATCAACTATTTTCTCTGTCAGGAGCAGTCCTCGAATTATTGTTGTTTCTCAAGTTTCACAGGTAGGGATGTTCACCTTAACTTTTGTTATTTTCAATCGAAGAGATTTAGTAAGCAGCAAATTTATATGCAGATCCATTGTTTAAATGCTGTCACTCTGGAGACAGAATATAGCATCCTTACTCATCATGTAGTTTCAGATCGTCTTGGTGCTGGAACTGTAGGATATGGACCAATTGCAGTCGGAGCGAGATGGTTAGCTTATAGTGGAACTCCAATTGCAAATTCAAGTGGTTGTCATATTAGCCATCAAGATACTAATCCTGCCACAATAGCAAATTTCGCAAGAGAATCTAGTAAGATGCTTGCCGCTGGTTTGGTGACTCTTGGAGATATTGGATATAGAACAGTTTCCAAGTATTACTTAGAATTGATGGGTGTGAATAACGTTCCAACAGTGAATGGAAACTCCTACTTAGAAACGGATGCTGCCTTGCATAGGGATCCTGCAGAGGTGGAGCCGAGTGGGATGGTATGGTTCTGTTTGAATGTTCTTTCAGTTTGAATCTAATAGTTTCTTAATGCTTGTTGAGATCGAAAGTCACACTGAACTTGTGTGTAATGTGTGTTTTCTTTCATTTAAACAGGTTATAGTTCGTGATATTGTTTCTAAATCAGTGATAGTGCAGTTTTTGGCACATAGGAGTCCTATTTCTGCATTATCCTTTGATCCCAGTGGGACTTTGCTAGCTACTGCTTCCATTCATGGCCATGATATCAATCTGTTCCGGGTAATACCTTCTCTCCATGCAAGATCAGGGGAGTCATATTCTAATGGAATTTGCATCCATCTCTACAAGTTACGGCGTGGCATCACTAATGCGGTAGTTAAACATTGATTTGCCTTTTCCTCTTTATTGCAAATGCTGAATTTGATTTCTTGAGTTCACTTACCTTTTTACATTAGGTTATACAAGACATCAGTTTTAGTGATGATAGCAAGTGGATCATGATCAGCTCATCGAGGGGAACCAGTCACCTGTTTGTAACTGGTTCTTCAGGAGCTGCAAATATTAGGCTCACTAAGAGGGATTTTGCAAATTCCTGCAGTGGAATATCTCTGGCAACAAAAACAAAACCGTCTGTTTCTTTATCTTCAAAGTTTTGTGAACAGAAGAACCCTTCTTTATGTGGAAGCCCTGTCACATTGTCAGCTGTAAGCAGAATAAAAAATGGGAATCCTGGATTAAAGAACGCTGTTAGCGGTGTTGCAGCATCTGCTACAGGAAAGGTTAATCTAACACCTGGGGCCATTGCTTCTGTTTTCCACCATTGCAAAGCAACTAGTCTTCATCATAATCTCAACTCACTGCGGACAAAGCACTACCTGCTCGTATACTTTTCCGGTTCCATCATACAATATGGATTACGTCCCAAAAGCAGGGATGATTTTGATACCAAATCATCCAGGTTTTCGCCAGAATCTGATGGCGAGTTAGTTGTCGATGCACTTCAGAAATGGGACATTCGTCATAAGAAAAACATGAGAGATAGATGTGACAACACTGATATATTTGGTGAGCATGGTGATAGAGAGTATGGTAAATTTTCACGAAAAGGGATGAAGAGAGGAACCAGTGTGCATCCTTCTTCTGCTGGGACAGATTTTAATCCAATGCTGATTGCGAAGGAAACTCATAGCTCATACATATCTGAATTTGAGTTGCATGCACATGAGGCGCCATTTCCTCTCTGGAAGAAGTCTCAGGTAAATCCACTGCCGAATAGTTGCATGTTCTTGATATTCCTACTTAACATATCTTCATTGGAACATTGCATATGGCTGCATAGGTTCGCTTTCAAGTGTTGTTGGATCACCATTGCAGCGAAAAAACTAACAACTCTGTTGGTGAAATTGAGATTGAAAGAATCCAATGCCGTTCAATTAAAACTAGATTAACAGATCCAACACCTGTTCCGGAGACACTGGGTTCATCAACACTGCAGCAATCAAGGTTCGCACCACTAGCCTTACAGTTTCCTGTATGATAAGATATTTACTTTGAATAAATCTTCTTATGGTTTTAGGGAAGATGACAGGGAGAACTCACCACTATCTCGTCAGACCTCTGAATTGTTGGAAGACGCAAACGTTCTTGCTGAGGAAGCGCCATTACAGTAAAGTCTAACGCATGTTGTGAAATTCCAACGCTGATGCCGAGGTTCCAGTTGGAAGTGAAGATGAATGCTCTAAAGATGACAACTTGACGTAGCAAACTTGAAGAGTAAATTATAGTTTGTAAATAGCACCAGGGGCCTGAAGGTAGCATCCCCATTCGAGTTTGTGGATGATATAGAGAAACTTGAGCTGGCAATGATCCACAAGGATGGTGATAGATAGTGGCCTTGGTTAAGGTCTTTCAACTTCTGGAAAGTTTCTTAAATCTAGTCAATGAAACTTTCTTCTTTAATGCTATCTAGCTTTTCGTTAAGCTAGAGTAGCCGTTCTTTATTCTTTATCTGCAGCAACCGAATGGTAGGAAAGTTATCAATTGTATTGGAGCAAAATTATAATGTTTTAGCACAAAATTCCTTTGCTGAAGAGGTCAGACACACAATGAATGATCTCTTGTGGTTTGTGCAGACATTGCCAGGCATGGCTGACCCATTCCGACACATTCAGAGTTGGATCTTTTGATCACGAACCTAAATGGGCCTATCTGAGCTTGGGCGCAGACCCATTGACACTATTACGATTTGCAGTGCTAAATTGAACAAACCCATTGCCACAATATATTTTTCTAACAAAAAGGCGTACACTATTTTGATATTTATCAAAAGATATTTTTTTCAATACTCTTCTTATTTTATCCTTCTGTCAAATTTAACTGTGTGCAATCATTTTATCCTTCCCTCTCTCTCTCTTATGTACGCAACCTATTTTCTCTTTCTTTTCTCTTCTCATTCCTCACTATTTTTCATGCATTTCTTTCTCTTTTCTCTTCTCTTTCTTCTCTCTTTTAGATGAAACGTGGGCTTGATATGAAAGCTGTTTGTCGACCAGTTGGGGCTACGGGAGATCTTCGACCAGCTTCGTCCAGTGGCAGATTAATCCATCGATACTATGTTTGTATTGTTCTTGAAGTTCTTTGCTTTTTAATTTTGACTCGAGTTTTTTTCGAAAATAAATTTTAAAAATTAAAAGAAAAATAAAATAAAATAAAATTTTATCATCAAATAATTAAAATGAATTGAAACCTACGTGCTTTTTAATCTAGATTTGAATATTAATATTTAAATTAATTAAAATATTTTAATTAAATATTTTAATTAAATTAAAATTAAAAGATCATAGCCCACGTTGGGCCTGATATGGAATCATATCATGCCTATGTTGGCCCTGAAATGAAACCATATCAGGCCCACCATATCAGGCCCAACGTGGGCCTGACATGATTTTATATCAGGCCCAATGGGCCCAATATTAGATTTATTTTCTCGATTATTTGTTATTACATTTTAACACCTTGAAAAAGTCCAAATAAACAATGGATAGCATATTTGAATTCCTTGTAACCTTAGAAATCCATTAGAACTCAAATTTGTGAAAACAGAGCTCTCTAGGTCAATCAGTGGGTTTTGACTAAAACCCACTGATTGACCTAGAGAGCTCCAATTGTAAAAATTTCAGTTCCCGTGAATTTTTGAGGTTACAAGGAGTTCAAACAAGCTATCCATTGTTTATTTAGAATTCTTCAAGGTATTAAAATGTAATAACAAAGAATCGAAAAAAGAAATATAATATTGGGCCCATTGGGGCTGATATGGTTCCATTTCAGGACCAACGTGAACCATATTAGGCCCAACGCCCCCAATGTGTAATTTCTTCTCGGTTCTTCATTATTATATTTTAACACCTCGGAGAATTTCAAATAAACAATAGATAACATATTTGAACTCCTTTTAACCTCAGAAATTCATGGGAACTGAAATTTTTTGCAATCGGAGTTCTCTTAATCAAATTAGTAGGTAGTCTAATATTGGGCCAATTGGGCCTGATATAAAATCATATCATGCCCACGTTGGGCCTGATATGGTTCCATTTCAGGCCCAACGTGGGCTTGATATGGTTCCATATCAGGCCCAACGACCCCAATGTGTGATTTCTTCTCTGTTCTTCATTATTACATTTTAACACCTCGGAGAAATTTCAGTTCCTGTGAATTTCTGAGGTCATAAGGGGTTTAAATATATTATATATTGTTTATTTGAACATCTCCGAGGTGTTAAAATATAATAACGAAGAACGGAGAAACAAGTCTAATATTGGGCCCATTAGGCCTGATATAAGATCATATCAGGCCCATGTTGGGCCTGATATGGTTCCATTTCAGGCCCAACGTGGCCCTGATATGGAATCCATATCAGGCCCAACGACCCCAATGTGTGATTTTTTTCTCGATTCTCTGTTATTACATTTTAACACATTGGAGAGGTCGAAATAAACAATAAATAATATATTTGAGCTCCTTATAACCTTAGAAATCCACGAAAACTGAAATTTTTTCTATCGGAGCTCTCTAGGTCAAATCAATTATTTTTGGTCAAAACCCACTTATTTGACATAGAGAGCTCCGATTGAAAAATTTCAGTTCTCGTAGATATCTAAGGTTAAAAGGAGTTCAAATATGCTATTTATTATTTATTTAAACTTCTCCGAGGTGTTAAAATATAATAACGAAGAATCGAGAAAAATGTCTAATATTAGTCCCATTGGGCCTGATATGATTTTATATCAAGCCCATATTGGGTCTGATATAAAATCATATCAGGGCCATGTTGGGCCTGATATGGTTCCATTTCAGGCCTAACATGGCCCTGATATGGTTCCAAATCAGGCCCAACGTGGTCCTGATATGGAATCCATATCAGGCCCAACGACCCCAATGTGTGTTTTTTTTATTCTCCGTTATTACAGTTTAACACCTTGGAGAGGTCGAAATAAACAATAAATAACATATTTGAGCTCCTTATAACTTCAGAAATTCACAAAAACTGAAATTTTCACAATCGAAGCTCTCTAGGTCAATCACACATTGGGGTTCCATATCAGGCCCACGTTGGGCTTGATATGGAATCCATATCAGACTCACGTTGGGCCTGAAATGAAACCATATCAGGCCTAATGACCCCAATATTTGACTTTTTTCTCGATTTATCGTTATTAAATTTTACCACCTCGGAGAAGTCCAAATAAACAATGGATAACATATTTGAATTCCTTGTAACCTCAGAAATCCACATGAACTAAAATTTTTACAATTGGAGCTCTTTAGGTCAATCAGTGGGTTTTGACCAAAACCCACTGATTGACCTACAGAGCTCTGATTTCACAAATTTGAGTTCCAGTGAATTTCTGAGGTAACAAAGAGTTTAAATATGTTATCCATTGTTTATTTAGATTTTTTTAAGTTGTTAAAATATAATAACAAAGAATCAAGAAAAAAATCTAATATTGGGGTCATTCGGCCTGATATGGAACCATATTGGGCCTGACGTGGGCCTGATATGATCTTTTAGTTATAATTTAATTAAAAATATTTAATTAATTTAAATATTAATATTCAAATCTACATCTAAAAGGCCCGTAGGTTTTAATTCATTTTAACCATTTGATGATAAAATGTTATTTCATTTTATTTTTCTTTTAATTTTTAAAATTTATTTTCGAAAAAACACTCTAGTCAAAATTAAAAATTAGAGAACTTCAAGAAAATGCAAACATAGTATCGATGGATTGATCTGTCACTGGACGAAACTGGTCGGAGATCTCCCATAGCCCCAACTGGTCGACGAACAACTTTCATATCAGGGCCCCACGTTGGGACTGATATGAAAAATATCAAGCTCAACGCGGGCCTGATATTTTTCCCATGTTATGCATGTATTCATCTAAAAGAGAGAAGAAAGAGAAGAAAATGCATGAAAATAATGAGGAACGAGAAGAGAGGAGAAGAAAAAGAAGATATGTTACATGCATAAGAGAGAGAAGAAAGGAAATTAAGAGTGATTGCATGCAGTTAGATTTGACAGAATACTGAAAAAAGTGCGTCTTTTGGCAAACATCAAAGTAGTGTATACTTTTTAGTTAATTCGAAAAGTTACATGCGCCCTTTGGTAAAATACCGCTTTCTTAGTTTATATAACTAGAGGGGCACTTTATTAGTATTGTTTCTTAAAAGATATAACTAATATGATTTGTTAGTTGTTACCAATCAAATTAATTTATGATTAATTTAATTAATAAATTTTTATTACATTCAGAATTATGATTAATATTATTGTAATCATAAATTTTTATGATGGTAGTTTACTTACCGTCATGTGATTTTTTTTTTAATTTTTGAAGCCCTAGGACTATCACTTTTAGCAAAAGTAGGTCAGCTCTTCAAAAAATTAAAAAAAAAAATGATAGAGGGAGTAAAAATGAAAAAGTGAAAAGTATAGTGAATGACGTGACACCTTACATGTAGTGATCTCCGACGGGTTCATCGTGCCTCCCCAGGGTATAATTTGATTCAGAGCGATGGTCGAAGTGTAACGACCCGACCCCTCGGCCCCTTGGGCGGCCCAACTGGCGGCCCACTTGGCGGCCCAACTGGCGGTCCCTTGGGCGGCCCAACTGGCGGCCCAACTGGCGACCCCATATGTCGTCGACCGACGACCATTGGCCGTGCCGTTACTCACAAGTACTTTCCACCCCTGGCCAGTGGATTTTTGCCTTCCTCAGGATTCGAACTCTAGACCTCCAGGATAAGTACTAGAGTTTATGAATCCTGATACCAATTGAGCTATAGCTCAATTGGTATCAGGATTCATAAACTCTAGTACTTATCCTGGAGGTCTAGAGTTCGAATCCTGAGGAAGGCAAAAATCCACTGGCCAGGGGTGGAAAGTACTTGTGAGTAACGGCACGGCCAATGGTCGTCGGTCGACGACATATGGGGTCGCCAGTTGGGCCGCCAGTTGGGCCGCCCAAGGGACCGCCAGTTGGGCCGCCAAGTGGGCCGCCAGTTGGGCCGCCCAAGGGGCCGAGGGGTCGGGTCGTTACAATAAAAAGGCGCCTTTTTATGTAGCGGCCCCGCCTCTATGGTCCCCGCAGGCAACCCTCTAGGCCGGCGACCCTACGGTCTTCCCACCCCTGGCAGTGGGTTTTTGCCTTCCCCAGGATTCGAACCCTTGACCTCCAGGACAAGTACAATAGTTCCTGAATCCTGGTACCAATTGAGCTATAGCTCAATTGGTATCAGGATTCATAAACTCTAGTACTTATCCTGGAGGTCTAGAGTTCGAATCCTGAGAAAGGCAAAAATCCACTGGCCAGGGGTGGAAAGTACTTGTGAGTAACGGCACGGCCAATTGTCGTCGGTTGACGACATATGGGGTCGCCAGTTGGGCCGCCCAAGGGACCGCCAGTTGGGCCGCTAGTTGGGCCGCCAAAAGGGGCCAAGGGGCCGGGTCGTTACAATAAAAAGGCGCCTTTTTATTGTAACGACCCGGCCCCTCGGCCCCTTGGGCGGCCCAACTGGCGGCCCACTTGGCGGCCCAACTGGCGGTCCCTTGGGCGGCCCAACTGGCGGCCCACTTGGCGACCCCTTATGTCGTCAACCGACGACCATTGGCCGTGCCGTTACTCACAAGTACTTTCCACCCCTGGCCAGTGGATTTTTGCCTTCCTCAGGATTCGAACTCTAGACCTCCAGGATAAGTATTAGAGTTTATGAATCCTGATACCAATTGAGCTACAGCTCAATTGGTATCAGGATTCATAAACTCTAATACTTATCCTGGAGGTCTAGAGTTCGAATCCTGAGGAAGGCAAAAATCCACTGGCCAGGGGTGGAAAGTACTTGTGAGTAACGGCACGGCCAATGGTCGTCGGTTGACGACATAAGGGGTCGCCAAGTGGGCCGCCAGTTGGGCCGCCCAAGGGACCGCCAGTTGGGCCGCCAAGTGGGCCGCCAGTTGGGCCGCCCAAGGGGCCGAGGGGCCGGGTCGTTACACGAAGACCGTCGATGGTGTCCAAGCGATAATCGGATGTATGCATGTAAAGTGCTACGTCATGCCACATCATTCACTATGCTTTTAACTCTCTCTATTATTGCTCAAATTTAAATTCATGTTAAATTAGTATCATTAAAATGTTTAAGTTTGTATATTTGATNTGAGGAGCAAATCAAGAGATGCGAGGCCAACGACAAAGTGACCAAGTTATTGGTCAATCTATTGCCAAGCACCATCTTGGACAAAATTGGGGAATTTCAAGATGCCAAAGAGCTTTGGAGCAAATTGGCAAGGCTTCATGAAGATCCCTCCACTGTACAAATTCAAGACAAATCCGAAGAGGGAGATTCATCGGAGGAAGAAGATTCGGAAGTTGAGAGGTGCTCAACATCCGAAGATGAAGCTCAAGAAGCCTCCACTTCAAGGGTTGAAGAGGAGCAAAATTTGACATTGACGCCGGAACAAGAAGAGGTTTCAACATCATTTTCCAATGTCAATGAAGAGGAAGAAAGTGTCACCCCTACAAGCAAAGGTATAAACATTTCAATTTGTAAAAATAAAGATCATATCATTTGCTTTGAGTGTAGGGAAAAAGGACACTATAAGAGTAAGTGTCCCAAATTGGTCAAGAAGAAGGTGCAAGTGGCACCCAAGACCAAGGAGAAGCCAAAGGAAGTCGGCCCCAAAGTAAAGAAGGATAAGAAGCACATTGTGTGCTTCTCATGCAAGCAAAAGGGACATTATCGGAATCAATGTCCAAAGGGGAAGGATCCGACCAAGGCTAAAAGGAGGAGCTCAAATCAAGGGGGAGCCTCCAAAGTCAAGACTAAGATACCATTAGGTAATGGTACTTTATCTTCATCATGATAATATGCATGCTAGAAATAATTATTATCATTTTAATGCTATTTATCATGAAAATAGGAGGTATGAAAAACCTAAGGAAAAATATAGAGCTCTCCATGCTAGGTCCACCACACTAATGATAGGGAAGGTGTTAGATCATTTAATGGTAGACCTATCCAAAATAAGGCCAAAAAGAAAAATTACCAAGGCTATATTAGAAAACCAAGCCTTGATGAGGTAATGATTGAAAATCAAGTTTTGAGATCAAAACTTGATAAATTGGAAAAATCCCTTAAGAAAATAGAAAATCTATTTAAGGGATCAAAAATTCAAAACCTAGATTTAGGAAATCAAGGATCCTCTAGGAGCAAGAAAGGTTTGGGGTACAAACTAGGTGAAGTCCAGGTGGATCGGGGAGATCGCACGCTGGCATGGAAAAGACCTAGTGGGACTAGGTGAAGTCCAGATGGATCGGGGAGATCGCATGCTGGCAAGGTGGAAGTCTACCGAGAGACTAGACCTAACTCGAGGGTTAGACGAATCTGGTTGGGAACCAGGTTAAGTCTGAGCTGGGAGCTAGGCAGTAGAAATCCAGGTTGGTCAAAGGGGTTGACTGGACACTTGGTAGGGGATCCTAGGCTTGTGAAAATAAGTTAGGTCGAACTCAATCGATTGGGTGAATCGATCAGTTGATCGATTAGGGCAGTTTGTGCGAAAGAATAGAAAGGTCCTGAATCGATTGGGTAATCGATTCAGGGTATCGGTAATCGATTGGCTAATCGATTAGGGCAGTGTGCACGAGAGAACAGAAGGGTTCTGAATCGATTGGGTAATCGATTCAGGACACTCGTAATCGATTGGCTAATCGATTACGGTTCAAAAACTAGCCGTTGAACGGCTAGATCTGACGTGGTAATCGATTGGGTAATCGATCCAGAAACCCTAGGTGTCGGGTATAAGGGTTTTCACGCAGGTTTTGAGCCACAACACTTCTCCCCTTCTTCTCCTTCATTAGTGTCATTTCAAGGGAAGCCTTGGAGGATATTGCTGCTGCATTTCCAAGGTTCTAGAGGCAATCACAAGCTTAAAGATAGCAAGGAAAGCAAAGCTTGAGCTTATCATTGTAAATCTTGTAAGATTTCATTTTATATTTGCTTAGATTATTGTTGTATCTTTGTGAAAGTTTGTAAGAGGTTTCTCCACCTCAAGAAGGAGATATTTCATAGTGTATGAGAGAGTGAGGAGAGTGGATCCTTGGATTAGTCACCCGTCTGGGGTGGATACCAAGTAAATCCTTTGTGTTAGCATTTGCTCGAGTCTTCCGCCGTGACAAATCATCACGGAGCAAATTGGAGCTAATCACCCCCCCCTCTAGCTCGACTACCGATCCCAACAAAATCAACAACTAGAATGATTAGTCGACTGATCCAGCATCAGTCGACTGGTGCCTTCATTTCGCAAACCCATAGAAAGATCAGTCGACTGCCCCAAGGGCAGTCAACTGATACACTACAATTTTGAATTTCTCAGCTCAAATTCAGAAACCCCTAGAAAATTTCACAAAATTTGGAAAAATTTGAAACTTTGCAAGCATATTTGTTAAGGTATATTCTACCCTAAAATATAGTTTCGTGAAAAATACCAAATATGCTTGACTTTTGACACAAACTCCAATTCTTTAAAAATATATCATTTTGTATCAACTCTCAAGCCTACATGTGATTCTATGTGTTTGCCAAGCCTATCCTATACCATTTCCAACATAGAATTGTTTTCAAATCTCTCCTTTTTTTTATATATGTTCTCAAGATAAGGTATATGATAAAATCTCCCCATTCCCATCCCTTAACTAAAGACACATATATATCAACATTTACTTATACCCAGACTTAGCAAGATAAGTTATGAATTACCAACAATACAAGCAATATCAAAGTCATGGGTTGAAAATTCATATAAATAATACCAAAGCATGGATTGAAAGTTTCATATAAACCATAAGGCATAAAAACAAGTGTCACAAGGGTTATAGCCCCGAAGTTATCAAATATTACAATGCCAAAATACGTGTTTGAGAGATAAATAAAATATAAAATCCAAGCCACACACTCCCTGTGGGATCGGTTTGAATCGATAGAGGGGGAGTGAATATCGATCGACAATTTTTCGAAAAACTTAGAGTAATTGCGCAGCGAAAAAGCAAAACAACGCTAACACATTTGTTTTTATATGGTTCGAAGTCGCAGTCGGCTCCTACTCCAAGGCCCACGGTCCTTGACAGTTTACGATGGGCAATTTTATATTGCGTAAAATTGTTACAACTTGAGTACAAATAAAGAATTTAAAATACAGCACTTAAACGAAAATTATACCAACGACCGGAAGATTAGAATGTCGGAGCCGCGGGTCGTCGTTGGCGCTTGAGTCTTGAGCACAGAGCGTTTGGAGTAGAGCGCTTGAAGGAATCCATAGAAGGAAGTTGTGTCCGAAGCCAAGGGGGTGAACCCCTTTATATAGCAGTCACTGGGGTGCCTGTGTTGAAGTGTCTATGTGTTAACTTTTGACTGAGTGTTTTTCAAAACAAAGCAAAGTATTTGCAAAAGAAAAATTTTGCCCTTAGACAATTTTTAGAAAAGGTTTGCAAGCCCAAATTTTACTTAGAAAAATTTTCATCAAAAACTTTGCAACACAAAATCCACTTAAAACAAATTTTTGTGCAAACTTTTTACTTAGAAAAATTTCTGTTAAGCTAAGTTTTTGCACAAAATTTTTACTTAGAAAAATTTTCACAAAAACCTTTTAAAAAAATTTTACTTAAAAAAATTTTTCACTTAGCCAACTTTTGCAACAAAATTTTCTCTTAACCAGTTTCAACTTTTGCACAACAGATTTTGCACACTTAGGGCAAAAATTTGCTTAAAGACCATTTTGTGTATTTTAAAAAATTTGCTTAAGAACAGTTTGTGCATTCGTAAAACATTTTGTGCATTTTGAAAAAAAAATTCACTTGAAATATTTTGTGCATTTTGAAAAATGTTTACTTGGAAAAACCTTTTAAGAAATATTTCTTTGTTTACTAAGAAAAACTTTTACTTAGAAAAATTTGCCCAAAAAAATGCACTTAAAGGTTCAACTTTACTTTTTGAAAGAGGGGAAAAAATTTTAAAATTTGAAAATTTTCTCTCTTTTCTTCTCTCTCCCCCTTTGCCATATATTAAAAAAATAGAAAACTAATTGCAAATTACTTTTGAATCAGAGTTAGTAACAAGAATTTTCAGTCTGTATTGAACCAACTCTAGTGAACTCAAGCAACAAAAAGGACCAAACCAATTAAACCGATCTTGTTCAGGTCTTGTCTAACCCAGTTAGCTACTTACTAACTGTTATATAACAGCAACTTTCACTAGGGTTAGTCAAGTTAAGTGATCTGATCAAGTTAGATTTTCTAAGCTTGAACACTTAACTTGATTGTTGTTCAATTTATATTTATTGCCCCAATTACTGTAGATGCACTGACTTAATGCATCTTGAATCAAAGCATAGACCTAAGCATCTTAACCTAGTTTAGGTTATCAATTAAAGTACCCTAAGGTATTTGTGAAATGCTGGCTGCTAGATCTATAGGTGCATACAATTCTAGGGTTAAGGCCTAGGCTAAGTCCATTTGCGTAAAAGCCTTAGTTTTGAAGGGGGTAAGTTTTTGAAAAAAATCTAATTCAGAAAACAGTTTCAAATTTCAAGACTTAGTAAAAGAAATAATTTTTCAAAAAAAATATTGAAGGTTTATTTTTGAAAAATAAACAATAATCAGAATAGTCCTATTCTACTAAGCACAACCCTAACTGTCTTCTTAGTGAGCTAAACTCAGATTCAGGTAAGGGTTTGGTAAAAATGTCAGCTAAATTAGATTTTGAGTCCACATGCATAAGTACAATTTCGCCCCTGGCTACATGATCCCTTACAAAATGATGTTTGACTTCAATATGTTTGGTTCGGGAGTGTTGAATTGGATTCTTAGTCAGATTTATTGAAATAATGTTGTCAATAAATACTCTGGTTTGGGTGTAGTCTAGCTGGAAATCCTTAAGAGTGTGCGTCATCCATAACAGTTGTGCCACACACTCTCCTAGAGTAACATATTCTGCTTCAGTTGTGGACAAAGCTACGCAATGTTGCTTTCTACTACACCAGCTGACTAGACTATGTCTTAACAATTGACAACTTCGACTTGTACTTTTTCTATCTAATTTACAACCAGCATAATCAGAGTCAGAGTATCCTGATAATTCAAAAGTGGAAGTCCTAGGATACCAAATACCTACATTTAGGGTACCCTTAATGTACCTTAGAATTCTTTTTAGTGCTGCTAAGTGGAATTCCTTAGCACAAGTTTGGTATTTAGCACACATTCCTACAGAGAACAAAATATCAGGTCTACTAGCAGTTAAGTACAGTAAGCTACCAATCATACTTCGGTATAATTTTAGGTCAACAGGTTTACCCTTAGGGTCATTATCTATTTTGATATTAGTAGTCATAGGAGTACTTAAACTTTTAGAATTGTCCATTTTAAATTTCTTTATTAGTTCCTTTGCATATTTAGATTGGTGAACATAATTACCATCTCTAATTTGTTTTATTTGGAGACCTAAGAAAAATTTAAGCTCACCTACCAAGCTCATTTCAAATTCGCTCTCTATAATTTTGACAAATTCTTTTAAAAAGTTAGAATTTGTAGATCCAAATATTATATCATCAACGTATATTTGTGCAATAAATATATCTTTTTCTAAGGTTTTAACAAATAATGTGGAGTCAATTTGACCTTGGTTAAATTCCTTAGAAATTAAATAGGTGGATAATCTTTCGTACCATGCCCTAGGTGCTTGTTTTAACCCATAAAGGGCTTTCCTAAGCTTGAATACATGTTCAGGTTTGTCTAAGTCCTCAAATCCTGGGGGTTGCCCTACATATACTTCTTCTTTTATGAACCCATTAAGAAAGGCAGACTTGACATCCATTTGGTATAGTTTAAACCCTCTATGGGCTGCAAAGGCTAGTAGCATCCTAATTGATTCAAGTCTGGCTACAGGGCATAGGTTTCATCATAATCTAACCCTTCGACTTGACTAAACCCTTTAGCTACTAAGCGGGCTTTGTTTCTCACAATTTCCCCTTGATCATTCAGTTTGTTTCTAAATACCCACTTAGTATTTATAACTGATTTTCCCTCAGGTTTAGGTACTAATTCCCATACTTGGTTTCTCTCAAATTGAGCTACCTCTTCTTGCATTGCTATGATCCAATCTGGGTCAGGTAGGGCTTCTTCTATAGTCTTAGGTTCAATTTTTGAAATAAGTGTGATCTGACTAAGATTTCTATAAGAAGACCTAGTTCTGACTCCTAAGGTTGGATCACCCATGATTTGATCAGATGGATGATTGAGTCTGGGTTTCATTGTTCTTCTAGAACTAGGTTCAGCCTCAGGTCCGACTGGATGGTTTGGTTCAGTGTTTGGTTCAACTACTTGGGTTGGTTCAGTTATTGGTTCAGTTGATACCTCAGTAGTTGGTTCAAGTGATAGTTCGTTTAATAGTTCAATCAGTGGTTTAATTGATGGTTCGATTAATGATTCACTCTCTTCTTTATCAAGATTTGATTGGTTTAGATTTTGATTGTAAGATTTTGGTTCAACATCTTCATCAAATATTATGTTGGTAGTTTCCTCAATTTTGTGAGTTTGCTTATTATAACCCCTATAAGCTCTACAAGTTGTTGAATATCCTAAGAAAGTCCCTGGGTTGATTTTGATTGTAACTTACCTAGGTAGAACTTAGTATTCAAAATGTGGACTTTGCACCCAAAAACCCTTAAATAGTGTAAATTAGGTAATCTATGATAATAGAGTTCATAGGGTGTCTTATTGTGTCTTCTATTAATTAATACCCTATTTTGAATATAACATGCTGAGTTTACTGCATCTGCCCAAAATTGATTAGCTAGGTTATATTCGTTGAGCATGGTCCTAGCGGCTTCCTGAAGGGTTCTATTCTTTCTCTCAATTATCCCATTTTGTTGGGGAGTTCTGGGGCAGGAAAACTCATGGATAAACCCATTAATTTTGCAAAATTTCTCAAATTGTTGATTTTCAAATTCTCCCCCATGATCTCTCCTAAGTCTTTTAATTTTAGTATCATTTTGATTTTCAATCATTTTGCACAAGTTATTAAAAGAATTAAAAGTTTCGTCTTTAGTTTTTAAGAACCTAACCCAGGTAAATCTAGAGTAATCGTCGATGATTACTAAGCAGTACTGATTCCCGCTTAGTGACTTAGCTCCATGTGAATCAAATAGGTCAAGGTGTAGGAGCTCAAGTGTAGTTTGAGTTAAGTCTGATTGGGTTGGTTTATGAGTTGACTTGGTTTGATTGCCTTGTTGACATGAATTACAAATTGTATTGTCAAAGTTCTTAATTTTAGGTACACCTTTAATTAAACCAAGTTGAGTTATTTTTGAAATTAATTTGGTATTAGTATGACCTAGTCTCCTATGCCAAAGATTTGATTCTTCTAATTGAGTCAGAAAACATTTTGGTACTACAGGTAGATTAATAGTGTAAACGTTATTTTTCCTACTACCCTTAAGTGTGATCTTTGAGTCTTGTAGATTTCTAATAAGGCAGTTAGAATTGGTAAAGGTAACAACATAACCAGTATCACAGAGTTGGATAATGCTAAGCAAATTGAATTTGAAATGTTCAACCAACAATACTTTCTTAATGATAAAATCTGAGTTAAGTTCAATGTTACCTGACCCAATTACTTTAAGTGTAGCATTGTTATCAAATGCTACTGAGCCTAGGTTTTTGAACTTGATTTTGGTGAACTTCAATTTATCCCAATCATGTGTCTGAAGCATCCACTATCCAAACCCATTGGTCCAAATCTTTATGTTCCTACACATAAAGTGTAGGACCGGTGCCGTCGATAGAGGGGGGGGTGAATATCGACTGAAAAAAATTCTTCTCGCGAAAACTCATCTTACTTTCAAAATTCATTCTAAACAGAGTGTTAGTAGCACAGCGGAAAACAGAAAAGTAAATGACCAAACAAACGACAAATTGCACGCGGGATTTACTTGGTTCCCAACCCCCCAGGGTCAGTACATCCAAGGCCTAAGCACGGGAACGCCCGTCCACTATTGGTCTCCTTTCCAGACTTTCCGGAGGTGAAGAAACCCGTCTTAAAGTGCAATAATTACAATAAAAAATATAGTAAATTCAGTACAGAATAATAAAAGCAAACCAAAAGCAAAATGGTCGAAGACTCGGCCGATCTGGACCTCCGAAGTGCCACACACTTCCTCCTAGAGCCTCCTGGTCGTAGAGCCTCGTCTTTAGCACTTTGTCGTCAGTCAGAGAGCTCAGAATGGATCTTGGAAGTTGTTCTTTGAGCCTTGGGGTCGAAGCCCCTTTTATAGCACCCATGGGGGCACCTGTGTCGATGGGGGCGCCTACACGTGGCCTTTCCTGTGCGATCTCTTATCCGCAGGCTCGATCAGTGCTTATCCATCTTCACAGGGGCGCCTGAGCTGATGGGGGTGCCCGTATGGTCCTGGGCGCCTGAATGGAAGCCTATTCTGCCTTCCTTCGCTGAACCTGTTTTGCTTCTTTGACTTAGGCGCCCCAGTTGATGGGGGCGCCTGGCTTCTTTAGGGCGCCCCCTTCAATGGGGGCACCTAGCTGGCTGGGTTCCAGCTCCGTTGTTTGCCTGCTTTGTCTTCCATTCTAGGTACCTGCAAGATACACAAATACAAAGCAAATATACACACACTCTTAACCTTAAGGACTTGGTTCTGACTTCGGATTTCCATGAAACCCTAGGTCGAACCGACGCAGGTTCCCACCCCCGGGAACACGTCTTTCACCTACTCCTCTCAGGAGACGGTTGCCACCCAGTTCATTCGGGTGGACTTTTGCTTATGCTTCGATACTCTCGGATCTCGAGACGTCCGAACCTCGACCCGTCTCTACTTCTGTCCTTAGTCATCGCTCAACTAAGTTGCTCAATCCCTCGGACCAAGACTTCGTGCCCAAACCCTAGGTCCAGGACTTCGGTGCCCAATCCTCAGCCAAGACTTAGTGCCCAATTCCTCGAACCAGGTCTTCGGTGCCCAACCCTTGTCTAGGACTTAGTGCCCAATTCCTCGAACCAGGACTTAGTGCCCAGCTTTACTCACCAGGTCTTAGTGCCCAACCCTCGGTCAGGTCTTAGGTGCCTAGCCCTCGGCCAAGACTTAGTGCCCAATTCAAATGAACTAGGACTTCGTGCCTAGGATAACTAGGACTTTGGTTCACTTTGGTACTCCTCCTTTGCTCACCCTTCCCTTGTTCAATGTGTCACTGACTTAAGTATATTGTCAAACATTAAAACACTTAGAGGAGGACATCACTGATGCAACTTGCACCAACAATCTCCCCCTTTTTGATGTTTGACAATATCTTAAGTTAGATTGGCTGAAAGGGCTAAATTACTATCCTTGAGATAAAAAGAAAATAAAAAATTGATCTACATTTTGAAAATACATTTTGATCTTTGGGAGAAAAATATTTTCTAACATAAGCTCACTCTCCCCTTTTAAAAAAAAACATTTTGATTTTCATTGATCCTTCTGGAAGACAACAAAAAAATTTCTAACTTAAGCGCACACTCTCCCCCTTTGTCATACATCAAAAAACGATCAAAACACTTGCACCAACAATAAAAGATTTTCTTTTGAAGGTACTTAGTATAATTTTTGAAATCATAGCAGAGAGCTAGTTTAACAAGAACAATTGCACCAGAAAATTACACCTTGAAAAGTATTGTGCATAAAAATATTTTGTATTTTTAGAAAAATTTTCAAAAAAAATATTGCCTTGGAAAAAAAATTTCTATTGAGAAGGATTTTCGAAAGGAATTGCATACTTAAATGATTTTTCCTTAGAGAAATATGCATTTTAAAATAATACTTTGACAAATATTGTGCAAAACTTTGTACTTTGAAAGATATTAAGCAAAAAAAAAAAAATACAAGTACTTTTAAAATATCTGTATCTTTGAAAAATATAAGTCACTTTGAAAGATATTATGCATTTTTGAAAAATATAAGTGCTTTAAAAATATCATGCATTTTTGAAAAATATAAGTGTTTTTTGAAAAGTATTATGAATTTGAAAAACATAAGTACTTTGAAAATATTATGAATTTGAAAAACATAAGTATTTTGAAAATATTATGAAGAGTAAAAGTACTTTTGAAAAATATTAGAATTAAAATATTAGAATTTTTTTGAGAAGTATAAGTACTTTTGAAAAATATTAGAATTTTTGAAAATTATAAGTACTTAGAAAAATCTTGTTTTTAAAACATAACATTTTACTTGACTTGGTTTCTTTTCCAGTGTGACGCAATCCTAGGAAACCTTGTTAACTACAAGGACATCTTCCTAAGTGTCCTGGAAAATTCTTCAAAATTAAAGTAAGTATTATATCCAAAAAAGAATTTTGATAACCCAAAATGATAGTACTTTAAAAATATATGCAAGTACATTTTGAAAAGTGCATAAACTTTTGAAGGCACAATATTTTACTTGACTTGGTTTATCTTCCAGTTTGACACAATCCTAGGAAGCCTTGTTAGCTATAAGGACATTTCCTTAAGTGTCCTGGAAATTTTTCCAAGCTCAAGAGAAATATTATTTCAAATTGATTCTATAAAAAAATATTTTGAAAAAAATGATAGTATTTGAAAGGAAATTACTTGTGTTTTCAGAAGAATTTGAAAATACATGTATGAAAATATATCACCTTGAAATATTCAATAATTCTTTTAACTTGACCTCCCCCTAAACTTGACCCAGTCCTAGGAAGCTTGTTGACCACAAGTACTCTTCCTCTAAGTCTTTAGGGTAGTTCAGATCAAAGGAATTATCTAATAATTTCAGAACAGATAATTACCAATAAAAAATTTCCAAAAATTCTTCTTTTGATTCAGACTCCCCCTAAATTTGACACATCCTAGGAGTCCTTATAGATCATGAAGTGGGCCTTCCTCTGTGTCTTTAGGGTTTATTAAAATCAAATGAGACATAGGCACAATTTTAGAATGTATTTTGAAATTTAGAAACATATTTTGAAATGAAAGTAATTTGTCAGCCATAGTTTTCGAAAAACATAAGTAATAGTACTTAAAGCACAGTTTTTCGAAAACCATTTTAAAAAATAGTAATTTTTCAAGCACAATTTTGAAAGAAAATAAAAGAATAAACCACTCCCCCTGTACCCGACATCGTTTCACTCTATCTAAGTGCCTTAAGGAACTTTAGTGTTGTCCTAGGAGGCTTGTGTCTAATTGCGTGAGTCAAACAATTTTTCAAAAAGATATAATTTTTGAAGACATATAATATATTGGCAATCAGACAAGCATGAAATTCATAAAAATATTATTATGTTAAAGCACTATTTTGAAAATATATTTTTAGACAAATATTCTACGAATTTTGAAAACAATTTTGAAAAATATTTTCACTTTATTAGTCCTTAACATCTCACCCATTCTAGATGTCTCAATACAGCAAGCATATTGCCTTATGGGTGCATTGTGAGATGCTTGAATTATTTTTCTCAATTGATTGTTAAATCTAAGATTTAATTGAAACTTGTGTTAGATTCAAATTTATCAAATAGTAAAGTGAATTTGATTTTCGGTAATCGGCTTCCAGGTCTTGGCGAGGCACAAGGCCTTCTTTGGCCATAGCCTTATTGGATCATCAACCCTTTCCTTGACAAAGCATTTTATCGAAAATTCATTTTCAAATTACTTCTTGAAAAATTTTGGTCTAACTAGCTTAGGTTTTGGATCGGTAGCTTCAGCTAGTTCCACCAGACTAAACAGACCAAGTAGAATATACTTGACCTTATTAGAAGGGCTTCCCTAACGTACTATCATCTCACCTCTGTTGGTGCTTGGATGACTAGAGAGGGGGGGTGAATGTAGCCAGACACAGACAGAATGGGCAAATTGAAGTTTTCTTGTTTCTGCGATCAGGATTAGGCAGCGGAAGACAAACACAAAATCAAAAACACAAATAGAAATAACAATACGAGGTCGCTAACAAGGAGGATTTACAAGGTTCGGGGATAACTTGCCCCTACTCCTTGGCGTGCCCGTGAGGTGGGCGATCCCTTGATCGTCGGCAGATCAAGCCCCAGGAAATCCGGATAAGATAACACCTCCTTCTCGGTGGAGAAACCTCTCCACAGCAGTCTCAACAGAATGATGAAGAATAAAGCACAAAGACACACAAACACTTACAAAGCACAAGCAGGCGAAAGAAAGCACAACCAACAACCGAGCACAACCTCGGCAAGAGGCTTCACTCAGCTCTCCCTTGTCTGCTTGTTGATCGCCTCGCAACGCTTCCAAGTGCTCAAGTCGCAGATCCAACTAATCGCTCAAAGTGTATGCAAGAGTTAGCCTCAAGATCCAGAGTCGTTGCTATTAAGATGGAGAGTATCCTTCTCTTCTTCGCCAACCAACACTTAACCTGCTGCCCATCGCCAGGTTACCAGACGCTCCTCTGCAGCTCACCAGCTGCTCATCTGCAACAGCCCCAGCTACCATTGACCTCTCTTGGACTCCTTGAACCCTCTCCAGTTGAGCCCCAAGTGAGTTCGTCAGCATCCCAGCCGTTGCCAGCTCGCGCCAGAAGACGTTGTATCCTGGGAAAGGAAAACAGCCAAATCTGCCGTAGCAAAAGCCTCCGGTTGACTCTCCTTGAGTAATCCTGAGTTACCTGCACACTTAGCAGTTGTTTAGTACAGCAAATCAACAGAGAATCAATTATCAGAAGATCAGAGCAGATATTAGTAGTGTTCAGAAGGAAATCAGAACGCGATCAGAAGTCTGACAGCGTATTTGAATTAAAGTTCAGCTACTGATCGGTCCACAGATCGATCAGAGATGACCTTGATCGGCCACCAAACCAATCAGGGACAGCCCTGAACGATCAGGCTCCTGCCTGATCGGTCCACAGTGAGAAAACTGGGATCGCGGACTAATCTGTGATCGATCATACTGACCGATCACAGCTCAAGGATCGGTCACCAGACCGATTCTCAATTTGCTGGGTTTCCTCAGCTTCGACCAGCCAGAGGCCCTGATCGGTCACCTGACCGATCAGGTTACTCCCTGACTGATCAGGAGCCATCCTAATCGGTCAGGATGAGGAATGTTGCGACAATTTGATCAGTCAGATTGACTGATCAAATTTCCTCACAGAAACCTTATGAACCCAATTGAAACCTCTCTGATCATTCACCAGAATGATCAGAAACTCAGTATAATCCTTCTGTTCTCTCCCTGATCATTCACCAGAACGATCAGGAGCCGAACAGAAGCATTTGGCTCTCCCTCTGATCGTTCACCAGAACGATCAGACTTCTCTGGATCGGTCACCAGACCGATCCACAACAGGAGTTCGTGCCAACTCCCTGATTGGTCTCTAGACCTATCCAGCTTCGACCAAACCAACCCTAAGTCCAGAGAACAGCCTCCCTAGCCTTCTCTGACTCATTCTGGTCCTAGAGAACGAGCTCACGTGCCCTCTCTGACCAGTACACGCAATGCTCAGTCCCCCGGACCAAGACTTCATGCCCAGCTTCACTCACTGGGACTTCGTTCAACCTAGCTTCCCCAGCTAGGACCTGGCTTCACTCACCAGGGTTTCGGTCACCTAGCTTCACTCGCTAGGACCCGGCTTCACTCACCGGGATTTCAGTCACCTGGCTTCACTCACCAGGACCCAGCTTCACTCACCGGGGTTTCGTTCACCTGGCTTCACTCATCAGGGTTTCGTTCACCTGGCTTCACTCACCAGGATTTCCATCACCTTGATTCACTCACTAGGACCCGGCTTCACTCACCGAAATTTTAGTCACCTGGCTTCACTCACCAGGACCCGGCTTCACTCACCGGGACCCGGCTTCACTCACCGGGGTTTCCAGTAACCCGGCTTCACTCACCGGGAGTCGTGCCCAGTCCCCAACCAGGACTTAAACCAGACTCATCTTATTAATCTAAACTTAAATTAGTGTCAACACCAAAATAACAATCAGGGTCAGACTATATCAACAACCTCCACCTAATACTAGGTTGTTCAAGTTTCAACTATTCTTTTTCCTATAGCCGTTCTTAATTATACATAAGATTAAATTTATTTTGTTGTCTTTAACTAACCTTATCTTTGTGAAAAAATATAAAAGATCAAGTTTCATTTTTCAGGGGCAATTCACCCCTCTCTTGCTGGCTGCCCGATCCAAACAAGTGGTATCTGAGCCAGGATGCTTTAGAAGGACTAACCGCTAACTGAAGCGACATACAAATAACCGGATCAAGCATCTACCCGCCTATGTTTGAGGGGGAGTTCGCGCTATGGAAGTGTAAAATAGAGGTATTCTTTAAAACCGACTTTGATATTTTATTAATAATTAAATTTGGTTTTATAGTACTAAAAGATAGTGACGAAAAAGAAAAGGAAGAACACCAATGGACCAAAAAGGAGCAAGCAAACTTCGTGGTCAACAATAAAGCAGAATTCTATCTACTAAACGTCTTGCCACAACAAGAAGTCAATCAGATTAGTGCTTACAAATCAGCAAAAGAATTTTGGGAAAAGTTCTTGGAACTGCACGAAGGGATGTCAGAAGCAAAGTTAACGAAACGAGATATGCTCCAGAATCAACTCAGAAACCTCCAAATGGAAGAAGGGCAGAGTTAGTAGCCCAACTGTACACTAAACTCAAAGAGCTAATCACAGGAATCACCAACATCGGAGAAACGGTATCAAATCGTGACGTATAATGGTATGCTCTCAACGCCTTCTCGAGGACCCCAGACTAGGCATCCATAATTGACGTGTATTACATATCTAAGGACCATGAGGTAAGTACCCTAAAATAATTATTTTCCACTTTGGTGTTGAGGCAATCTGTGGTCTGGAGTGACCAAGTGTTTTGATATTTGGGCAAAGGGTTTAAGTTAGGTTTACCCTTGTGATCTTATATGTGTATGTTGAGTGTGCAGGTTGTATAGGTTACACATATGGAATTGACTGGACGGCCTCGGTACGGTGAAGGGTGGCATGGAGACAAGCTGGAGGCTTGTGTGCTCCCGAGGGACCTTGGAGAGTAGGGACGATGAGCTAATGGGCGCGGACTTCGAGACATGTGTGAAGGATGGCATGGAGGCAAGCTGGAGGCTTGCGTGCATCCGAGGGACGGGAGTCGAAGATGAAGAGGGCGCAAAGGCAATAGTCAAGGCTGCGGATGAGGAGTCAGTCGAGTCGTGAGGGTACGAGTGCAGTGTGATTGTACTCAGGAAATTCTAGGGTTTGAGTGTAAAGTGGAATGTACTTAGGAAGGGTAACCTTAGGTGGGTGAGTAGACCAGTCGACAGGCCTGAGGGCAGTTGACTGGCCTGGGGGCAGTCGACTGATGGAACTCACAGAAAGGTCTCAACCCTGGGACCAGTCGACTGCCCGGGGGCAGTCGACTGGTAGGTGGCTGGTGAGTTGGCTGAGAATTCGAACGTTGGGATGCAACGGTAAAATTTCAGTGGCACCAGTCGACTGCCCTGGGGGCAGTCGACTGGTAGGTGGCTGGTGAGTTGGCTGAGAATTCGAACGTTGGGGTGCAACGGTAAAATTTCAGTGGTACCAGTCGACTGCCCTGGGGGCAGTCGACTGGTGGCGAGGGTTTCAGCCCGAGTCCTATTTAAAGAGGACTTCGTGGTGGCTGAGATTCTTGACGAAACTCGCTTGGGTAAAGTGAGTTAGTAGTCTTTTGTGCCCAGATATTGTCAAAGTGATTGTGGCGAGGTTTCTCCACCCACAAGGAGCGATGAGAGCTAGCCGGAGGTTATCCGGGGAGTGATCCACCGACGGATTCTTGGATTAGTCACCCGTCCGGGGTGGATACCAAGTAAATCGATTTGTTAGCATTGTTCTCTATTGTTAGTTCTATTTTTATTTATATTTCCGCTGCGCTAACCTCTGTGTAGAGAAAACGACGAAAAACCGCTATTCACCCCCCTCTAGCGGACGCATTCGATCTATCATTTAGAACTTCACGAATCTCGATATGCAGGTAGTGTTAAAAAGATGGATAATATTGCATTACACTCAAGAAAGACCCAACACAAAGAAGTATCTTCAGCCGATGAAGAGAAAGCAGCGTACATGATATGAAAATTTTAAACAAAAAAATTAAATCTAATAAATTTAATGAGATGCAGTCCAAAAGACACCCACGAAGCAATAGAAAAATAAAATGCTACCACTGCGATGGAGAGGCACACTTCAAAATAACTGTCCCAAATTGAAGAATAAGGGAAAAGGGGTAACAAAGTAAGACCCACAATTTGAAGGAACACGGGACGAATTTTTATCAGAAGCATTTGAACTCGAGGAACATGTCAGACTGTCACTAATGGCCACTCACCAAGAAGAGAGCATCGATGAAGGGTAAGCCACGTCAAAAGAAAGCAATGGTGAAGGGGGTGCTTCCGAATTCGAAAACGATATGGTAAGTGAGGTGTGTTTCCTCCCACCTGATCAGCTTTATTTTAGTATTAAGAAAATGATAAAATCTCTATGTAAATTAAAATTTAAGAATGTAGATTTTAAAAAATTAGCTTATGCATGCCCATTATAGAGATGTATGATTACCTTGAAAAGAAATATACTACATGTTTTTATAAGTCAAATTTTCATGGAAGACTTAACTGGTACCTTAAAAATTATAAGGGTCAAATTGTAAAAGTGCCCAGAAACTATATTCTTCTAAAATATTTGATAAATCTCGTAGGTAGGAATTTATTTTGGATTCTAAAATTTATACTAAATTGATAGATTATTTTTGCTTGTTTATAAATTAATATTTTATTTGTCATTTTTTGTTAAATATTATTTTATATTTAATTGGTAGACTTGTCTCAGCCTAAATATTAAATTTATAAAACTCAAAAAAGATATAATAGTCAGAATAAAGAATAGTGTCAGTTTCTTACACGTGCTGTGGTTCGCTCGTTCCTAGCATCCCTGTCAATTCATTTTAATTACGATCAACATGAAAGAGATAAATCATGGAGGCTACTAGTCCGAATGTTATGATTAATACGTGGGAAGGACGGACACACTGACTTCACTAGATTTTAACCCTCAGATCTCATGATAATAACATTCACATGCTAAATATCCGTCTATCTCGTGAGACATCAATTTCTTACACGTGCATCTTATTTCACACATGCATGATTGTGATATGCTAGCTAACAATTTAATTGGATTAGCTAGTTGGCATATATTTTGTCGAAATAGCACTAGCTTTAAACTACTTTTCCAAACAAACACAAATCACAATACTGTAACTAACTAATTATTTTTAAAACGAGGTCCACAGAATTTCGACCTCATAAGATTCTAGAAAACAAATCATTATTTACGATTTTCACCGTAAATTTATCCAAAAAAAAAACAGTTTGATACATGGAATATAATCACATGGGAAGGCCGACAGCCTCTCATTGTCACTTGTTCTACATCACTTGTACCTTATCCTCACACGTGTACGACAATTAGTCCAAAATAATTAATATTACACGACAAATTTAATTTGCAAAACACCATAAAATTGTTTAATACTTGACATTAAATGTTGGAATCCGCAAACATTCTCTGACATATCACTCTTCATGGATAGGGTCATGTACGGCACAATTTATATAGAACACACAAAACAACACCAAATACTGAAAGAAATTAAAGATAATGAATCGAGCAAGCTTAATTAATACATGGAAATCTTAATCCAGTACTACTGTCACGATAGCTATTAGTTGATGGCTCTGCAATGGGCTCGGATCTCGCCATCGGCGCCTGTGAGGACGTCCAGTTTGCCGAGCTTGAACATGGAGTCGGCGAACTTGCGCTGGAAGCGCTTGTAGTTGGAGGCATAGCGCTTGACTTGCGTCTCTGTGCCGTGTGTAGAGAGGAGGGTTCTGTCGGAGACGAAGAGGCCCTGGCGGCTGAGCAGGTTCTTGTAGTAACGGTTGTCGAACACGTATGGGCTGTGCGGGTTCATCACCACCGTGTTGTTGCTTTCCGGCGGGCACTGCTGCCGCAGACTAGCCGCATACTTCTCGTCGATCGCTCCGTATCCATCGGCGTGTACATCGTAGAGCTGCCGGGCAAAGGCGTCGCAGTGGGAGATGCCTATTGTGTGCGCCCCTGCATCAAATCATAATTTAAGCCGTGTTTTAATTTAGTTTTAATGCATAGCTGTACGTACGTTCTACAGTTGGTGCATATTGAAGTAATTTTATAATGATCAAATTTTGTTGATTAGTTTAGTATACGCGGAAACCTGAGAGAATAATCATGTCACTTTGGCTCAATCCTCTCGATATAAATAATTTAGTGAGCTGGCTAAGGTTTTGATCCGGTAAAGGGAGAATACTTGCATCAGCTGATCTGGACACCCTTCCGTCCCTTCTTCCTCCTTCCACTTTGAAGTGAACTCCTCCATACTGTTCCATTATTTAATAAAGATTTATATATATATATATATATAATGAGAATATATACAAAATTAATTCTATAAGGTTAATTAATTACATGAACCACGCTATCTCTTGCAGCAAAAGCAAGAATGTCAGCACAAGAGACGACTCCTTTGCACACCGCCTCCAGCCTCTCCTTCATGATGTCAATGATCTCAAATCCCTCGAGGGTGAGGTTGACCTTCGCATCCTTCTCGGCGGTGTTGTTCGCCGTCGAATCAAGAAGAATCGAAGCATCACAACCCTAGATCGATCAAGTAATTGGCACAAAAAAACACACAATGGATGGAACAGTATATATAGAGGTACGGTGTTAGCTAGGGGTACGTTAGGCGCCACTCACACTTGCGAAGCAGTCGTGAAAGAACATTCTAAGAAGGTCCGCGCCGAGGCCTTGGTCTTCGCTGAGAGCCTTCTCTACCTCCTCCTTGACAATGAGCTCCGCCATGGGGCAGCTGCCGGAGTAGAATCCGACTTCGAGATGGGCTTCTACTCTCTCGTTGCTCAGGCGCCAAATGGCCACCACCATTATGACCATCCATATCTTCTCAATTTGGAAACCCATTTCTAATTTCTCTCCCACCAGTATTCTCTATCACGTAGACCAATCGATTATATAGCCATCGAGCTACAGATTTAATTTTCCAGTTACCACCGTCACTGTGGTTGTTCGCATTGCACGTCAATTATTTGGAGCCATGTACAAGTCACTGTACGCAAGGCTGGAAATGAAGGAAAAGGAGCAACTGCTGCCAGTACCGTTGCCAGCACCATTCCTATGTGAGTTGAAATGATTCCTTCTTCCCGGTCTGTGATTAGTATAGAAGAATAAAACGACAAATATGATTTTAAAATGACTGAACGCCGAAATAGGAATATGGACAAGAAGATGGGTTAAGAATTTCACTTGTCTGGTTCCCGGCATAACGTTTATCATGTAGATTGTTTAAAACAGTTGATTGTAAACAAATCAATTAATTTTAAAAATCACGGAGGCAGAGCCAGGATAATGATCATGGGGATAGAATAGCTTCACCTAAGAGTATTTATGTTTTTTCATTTAGCAAATCTGAAATTAAAAAATAATTTCACCTTTTAATTTATTTATTCTTTTATTGATTTTTTATTAGTTAATTGGCATAATCATTTTGAAGATATGACTCTTTCTGGATATGTACTTTAATGAGATTTTTTTGAGATCATGAATTACATGCTAAAAAATAAAAATTGACCAATAATTTTTTACTTTGACCTATAAATAATATAGATTACTAGTCAGAAAATTTTATGGGTTGATAATCCATGAATAATAATTATTATTTTATAGTAAAAAGCTTAATACTTTTTTTAAAAAAATATCTGTTTGATCAAACAAATATTTTTTTAAAAAAATTTTGATCATATATATTCAGCGAAATGAAAGATGGACTGAGCTGATATCTAATTTATAGATCTTGAAAATTTAGAGATCATAGTAGAAGGCTTAGCCGCTGACATAGTATTAGAAAGAGTGTCGTCGATGCTGAGGTAGAGGTAGTTGGTCCATGAGCGTGATGTGAGTCTATGCTAAGCATCTCCTACAGGATCTCAATCTGCTTGCCTCTAATATAGACGTAACTCGTAATGGTACATCGACATAGATGACACATTGATCTAATCATGACAGTCGTAGCCGAGGATGACTATGCATATGAGGGAGAGGGTCTCCTATGGAGGGAGAAGGTTTGGCCACGGAGGGAGAGGTCATGGCCACAAGCAAAGCCTTACACATGCGATGGTGGGAACAAGACTGCATATGTGAAAGAGAAAAAAAAAAAGAAGCGAAAGAAGAGAATAAGGCTGCGTTTGGTATGCTTGTTTTTCATTTTCATTTTTTATAGAAAATGTGATTTTCTGGAAAACATGTTTCGTTTGCATTTTCCAGCTTTGTTTTCCAGAAAAAGATATAACGTTTTCTCGAAAACTAGAGAATGAAATAAAGTCATTTTCCAGAAAATGAGAAAATACTGTTTGGTTTGCTCCATTTTCTATTTTCATTTTTCAGAAAATCACATTTTCTCATTTTCTGAAAAATGACTTTATTTCATTCTCTAGTTTTCTAGAAAACGCTATATCTTTTTTTGGAAAATAAGGCTGGAAAATGCAAACCAAACACGTTTTCCTGAAAATCACATTTTCTATAGAAAATAAAAATGGAAAACAAGCATACCAAACGCAGATGATTTTCTGAAAAATAAAAATAGAAAATGGAGCAAACCAAATGCCCCCTAAGCTTTCTTATAAATTTCCAACTCATTTTAAATTGATTTCAATTAAATTTATCTCAGTCATAACTTAGTCAAACAAAATCCAAATTAATCCAAATTTAGATCAACATAAACATATTCTTTATCTCCACGCTTGATTTTGCTCGATCCCAATTCGGTTTTCATTTAACACCTCACTTCGTAACTGATTTATATTTAAATAAAATTTATATAGATAATAATAGAAAAAGATTGGACTATAACTTTGGATAGCTATACACATGCATTCGTCCTGTGATTGAAGGAGAATATTCGAAGAAGTTGGCACCTGAAGACTTGTGCATGAGATAGTGAGAGCGATGTTACATAGAATAAAAAGAAAAAAAGAAACGCGAATATATTTTTAAAAATTTTTATTAAATTATGTTAAATCAATGGAACTGATTTAATTTAATTAAATTGTATTTAATCGTAACTTTATCAAATCAAATCCAAATCAATTTTGATTTAGACCAACACACTCTTTATCATTATGCCTACCCGATGAATTTTATTTGAGCCTAATTCAATTTTAAATCAATGTCTTCATTTAGTGTTCAATAATCCTATTTATTTATTTATTAAATATGATATTTGATTAATAGTTAAGAATAAATAATTAATAAAAAAAATAAAAATGAATTTTAATGAATGATCTCATATTAGAATTAAATATATATTAATTAATTATTATTTATTCATTACAATTTTTAACTGCTGATTAAATTTTTAACTGCTTACCATGGTAGGACTGGGCTATAGCCCATGTGGCTGCGTCTATATATATATATGACTAGTAAATTTAAAAAAAATATATTAGGTTTTTATAGTAAATACAAATATATATTTGATATATAATTTTGATTAAGTAATATTTGACCTTTTTTTATTAATTTATCAACTTTTTTTTATAAATAATTGGCTTATAATTTTAGTGGGAAAATGATAAAAAAAAAATTACTCATCGATTATTCGTTTGAGTAATATTTTTAAAATACATATAATTATTAATTTATGTTGATTTTAATTTACCCAACACATTAATATAATTTATCCATAAATAAATTTATAAATATCAATGGATATTTAATATATATCTCAAAAAATTCAATAGCATATAATACGTACATATTAATAAATAAAGAGTAGTAAATGATAAAATTTGATGGATAGTGCCATCTAACTGATAAAATGTGTCATAGTTGAAAGTCGGTCTTCACTTTTGTGCAAGGGTGAGAGTATATGAATCATCGATCAAGATTAAAAAAAACGATTAACGAAGTTAGATAACGTCAAATCTTGGATGATCGGTTCGGCCTCAATAAAATTTTTCACTAGCCGCCAGAATAAATCGGGAAATATTCCTAATGGACGATTCAGAAGCCCAACGTCCCAAGGTTCACATCACATTTAAAAGAAAAATTCTTATAAAATATGTCGGCATTGAAGATCGAATCATGAATACCAAATATGATAATTAATCATCCTCCAACTACACCGTAATTTCAAGGGCAAGTAATCCACTAGGATGATGTTGCATGAGGCTGTTATAGTATCTCTTATATATATCTTGATCTCATGGTCTCAAGTCTCCTAATCTCGTTGAGCCTATACGTCTAGCTTCACATCATCCTCATTTCTCAATTTCTGTTTTATTCAGATATCTTTGACTCTTGTGCAAATTTTTGCATGATATTCATCTCTACCTGTGTACCAAATGTTATAAAAGTAGTAGTTGTCGATGTTTTATATATCTTTGGCAGGATCGGCCCTAACTTTTGGGGAGCCTTGGCGAAAAGAGAAAAAAAAGATCTTATAGAATTTTTTTTATTAACATACAATTTAAATAGAATTTAATAGAAAAAAATTAAAAATATGATAAACTTCATACAAAATATATTTCTCAAGATTTTCCAAAAAATACAACACCAAACAAAATATATTTTCCAAATTTCTCCAAAAAGTACAATACCGTACAAAATATATTTCCTAAGTTTCTCCAAAAATACAATACCTACAAATACAAAAAAAAACTAAGGAACAAATAATCATTGAAAAAATCTAAATAGTTTAGCATTTTGAGAAGCAAAATCATCAATAAAGTCCTGTAAATTACAACATCTCATTTTCAATACATAAAATTGCAAGTCATTTAATCTTTTTTGAGACATGAACGCAAATGCGATTTTATTAATTTTAGTTTAGAAAAATTTCTTTCTGTTAATGTTACAATAACTGATATAGTCAATAAATCTCTATAAGCAATGGAAATATCAGAAAAATAATATAAGACTTTTACAAACTTAATAACTTCAAATTATTTTAACTTTGTTTCTATTGATAAACATATTTATAGTATTTGCAATTTAGAAAATAAATCATCAACATCAATATCAGACTTATCATTATATTTTAAATTAACTTGAAGATTATCACAACACTCTTGCAATCTATTATCATCCATTGAAAATAACTTTTTAAAATTGAACAAAAAATCAAAAATATTTTCAAAGATTTTCAATGGTTCAAATCTATTTTTTAAAGATGAAATAGTAATATCAATGACAACAGAAAAATAATTAATCCTAAAAGATTCCTCAGCAAATTGTGAAATCTCATGATAATACTTTTCATCGAATTGTTTCTTTCTACGAGTTGTACATATTTGAGCAAAAATAGGTTCAATTTCCATTTTAGATGCAATCTCTTTTGCTAATGTCATAATAGAGTAGAAACTTTCCTCCCTATATCTTTCAAAATAAAAAATCAATCCTCTCAAAATCTTTATTGCAAAGTCAATTTACATATCTTTATATTGTAACTTTTTACTAATCAATTCAATTTTTTTTTCAAAATGTTATGTCATATAGTTTTGCCCAACAAAAATTCAAAACTTTCAAGTTTATGTGTTACTAAAGATTCAGTCTCATTTCTTGTCTTAACATCTTCACTAATTTTTGATAATTCATATAAATCTTCTCTTGTCTCATTTGGCTGAGTTATTATGGATGTGATACTATTAGCATGACTTTCCCATCTTGTTATTAACAATTATTTTAGAGTAAATTGGTAAATATGATTATATAAAATCTTGGTAAATATGATTTTATAAAATCTTCTACCATTTTGTAAAATTAGCAAATAAAGTATATATGTGCTGCACAACTCCAAAAAATGACACGACCTTAACACAAAAATCCTATAAAATTATAGTGCTAAAAGGATAGAGGATTTGAGAGGTGGACAGAGCTTTCCCTCTCTTTTTTCACTATGCCTTGTCGGTACTCAAAAGTCAAAATTTTAAAGTCTAAAAGTTAAAGAAGCATTCAATATCCACTAGCCTTAGAAAGGAAAAAGTACGGTTCACATCCCTTTTTTTAGAGTTTTTTTCTTAAATTTTAATTATATATATATATATATATATATATATGGGAGATTGTTCTCTTGCGGGACAGACCACGCGTGCCCATGCGCGCTAGTCTTTTTTTTAGAAATTAACAATTTCTCACGAAAATAATTTTTATTAATTTGTTTTTTTTCTCCTCCCCACTCGCTGCTCGTCTTCTTCGTTGGTGCGGCAGACGACGGGCGACGGGCGGTGAGGACAGACGCGACGGTGGCCGGAGGCGGCAACGGTGGCCGGAGGCGGCGACAGCAGTCAGAGGCCGGCGACACCAGCGCTGTCGCCCATCCCCACTGGAGAAGAGAGATACCTGAAACGTGATGGTGGAGAGAGGGAGTGAGTTTCTAAAGCTCGTCTTGGCGTTGGGCACGGCGGCGTGGAGCATGCAAGCCAGAGAGAGCCACTGGTTCTGGCTCAGAGAGTCCCCCATGAACATGATCTTCTTCCCTCTGTACTTGGTCAAGAAATCCAACCCGTTGAACCTGAATCAATCGGCTCGAAGTCATAGACAAATTCAATCGGGAAGCAAGCGTGATGAGCAGGATGGCGAACCTCGGGAGGCTGCAGAAGTCGGGGTTCCACCGTTACTTGAGGTAGTCCTTGTCGGGTCGGTCGTAGCGTTGGCAATCGAGCTCGGGGTCGATGAAGGGGCAGGCGGAGGAGTCGTAGGCCGGGTATGACTCGTCGTAGGCCCAGCTGCCCTGGAACAGGTTGCAGCTCACGCCGGCAGCACGCGTCCTCCTGCCTCTCGCCGTCGCAGCGGCGTTAAAGCCATTGGCGCCGTTGGGGAGAGACGCGGCGGCGGAGACCAGAAGGGAGAGGACAGCGCCAAATCAGAGGACGCCTCCGATTGCCGTCGCCACCTTCGACTGCCGTCGTCGCCGCCTCCGGCCGCTGTCCCGTCGCCCATCGCCCGTCGCCCGTCGCCCGTCGCCCGTCGCCCGTCGCCTGTCGCTCGTCGCCCGTCACCCGTGACGAGCGAGTGGGAAGGAGAAAAAAAAACAAATTAATAAAAATTATTTTCGTGAGAAATTGTTAATTTCTAAAAAAAAGTCTGGCGGACATGGGCGCGCGTGGTATGTCCCGCAGGAGAACAATCTCCTATATATATATATATAACTTTTATTAAAACAATATATTTTTTTAAAATTTTATTAGAATAATCCAATAAAATACATTTTATATATATATATATATATATATATATATATATATATATATATATATATATATATATATATATATATATGTCAAATTTAGGAGCCCTGGGTTACGCCCCCAGTGTCTGATCAGGATCATGCATAATTAGACTTGCAACAAAGGACATATATCCTAGTGATATGTAATGTTAAATTCTTCAAGTCATCGTAGGTAATTGGAGAAGTACTCTCCTCTAATGTTCTCATCAAAAGTAAGGATTTTTGTCATAGTAGAAAATGATCATATATTGCCTCCTTTTAAAAAACACACACACAAATATAAATATCATATCATCTAGTGCATTTGATGAAAAAATTTCTCATTAAAAAAATAAGATAGAAATCTGAAAAAAAAATTATTAAATTACGACTTATATATTGCTTTTGTATAATTAGTACACTTGTCCAACTTACTTCTTTCTTCCAAATAAAATGCGAACCCTGAAACGTTGGACTTCTAGACTGTCCACCGCGAGCGCTTCCCGATTTACCTTGATGACCGATGAGAAACTTCCGTAAGACCGAACCGATTATCTCAGATTCAATTTATCTACTGTCTGATTCATCAAATTTTTTTTTCTTTTGTACAGTAAGGATCCCACATCAATTCAATTACATCATGTGGCCTTATCATTTTAATAAAAACACTTAATATATATCACGTCATTAGTAAAAAAATAATAATAATAAATACCTATATAGTCAAATATATAACTATAAAATCAATTCAAAGTTATCACACATTTTATATATGTTGAACAATAAGTCTAGAGCTATCATAATAAATAAACAAAAGTTTTATCTAATTCTTTTATTTTATGTATAAATTATCTTAAAATACTGCAACCAATAAGTAGTAAATATGATGTAATAAATTCATTGGAGACTCCCATGCTACTTTGTGTGTTTTATAGATTAGGTAAATTGGTTTGAATACATTTATAATTTTCCATGCTAGCTTTGTGAATCCCTTTCGATCCTTCAATTACAGGATCATCAAGAAAATATAATCTAAGCGATATAAGTTAATATTTTGTTAGATTTTTTAATTTATTTTAGTTAGGTATGAAAATAATACAAATATAATCTAAAATCAATAAAAAAAAGGAGAGAGACAAGAGAAGGAGAGAGACAAGAGATTGAAAAAATAAACGACGACTAAATAAATATATTAATAAAACTTAGGATTTACATATGAAAAGAAGATATATATATGTGATAGGGTTGAACGAGCCCTGGCTGGGATGAGAGATGAAGAAGCTGCCCAACACAATGGTCGTAGGCTGAAGCGACCCTTCGTCTGTGATCCCTGGAAACCCCGAGGGAGACGCGCCCGAGAAGGGCAACCGAAAATCTCTCCCAGGAACACCCCGGGAGATTAAGCCCCGAGAGCACCTCGGGTGCGGTGGCCTACACAAACCCCGAGCTCTCCTCGGGGAGGGGGGGTGGAGTCCTCGCAGTCACTGACCTCATACGTTGGCCTCTCTCGAGGTATAGATAAGCATCCCCGTCAGGAAAGGCCTTGGCGACCCCTAAATCTCGCAACAGGCTGCGAGCCGATATCGAAGCAGACATTTTCAAAAGGCATCTCATGGCCGCCGAACAAAGAGGGGGGACATGGATTAAGTGCGGGAGATGCGGCACCGATCAGGGGCATGTCTATCCCTTCGTCATCGGTATAAAAGATAGTTCAACCCCTCCGATAAGGGGGTTACGATCTCTCGTTTTACATACTGTCTTTCTTTCCCGCCACAATTATTCTTTGGATAATCTACTAACTTGAGCGTCGGAGTGGACTCCGCCGGACCCCCGCCGGTGTGTCCCTTAACGCTTGTGTTAACTTCACAGGCCCTCCAAGTTCCTCCCGGGCATAATAACCTCCATGTGGGTCGATCCTTCGTGACTGGTCATCGTCGACGACTCCTTTCGGAACAAATTTGGCGTCGTCTGTGTGAAACTAACAAAGCACCTGAAGGAGCGCCGATGGCAGGATCGGAGGGACAACCCCTTAACCTCACCAGAGAGGAACTTGACTGTTTAGTGGCCAACGCCATTAAGGAAGCCCTGGAGGAGAACCAAGTTGAACAGGTTGCCCCTCAACCGGGGGGTCTGGTGGGGGAGGAAATCCCCAGGGTCTCCGCCTCGCATTCCCGAAGATCCATTACCCCGATGGGGCAGCAGGATGGAGCAGCCCAGGGCCCTCAGAGAGAATCCCTTGGCGATGGGGAGAAAGCCCATTCGGTGGCATCCAGTGCTCAGAGGCATAAAGAGGGACCGGGGAAGAGGGATGGACCCAGGATCTCTCAGAAGACTCCTTCTACCCCTTTCTCGTCCGAGATTGTCGAGGACCCCATGCCGAAGCAGTTTCACGAGCCGGGGATACCTGAGTATGATGGGAAGACGGATCCGGAGGATCACGTATGTAAGTTCAAGAATGCGGCACTTTTACACCATTATACTGACGGGGTGAAGTGCCAGGTGTTCTTGAACACGTTGTCGGGAGCAGCTCAGCGGTGGTTCCAGAGGTTGCCACAGGGTTCCATAA
Source organism: Boesenbergia rotunda (assembly GCA_024364735.1). NCBI lineage: Eukaryota > Viridiplantae > Streptophyta > Magnoliopsida > Zingiberales > Zingiberaceae > Boesenbergia > Boesenbergia rotunda. The sequence continues at coordinate 186,574 of JAGFNQ010002514.1, forward strand.
ACTCCTTCACAGAGTTCAAGACAGCATTCCTCCATCATTTCGCGAGTAGCCGGCGCTACCAGAAGACAATACTTAACATGTTCGCTCTCAAGAAAAATCCTAAGGAACCGCTCAAGGAGTACATACAAAGGTTCAACCGGGTGTCGCAGGAAGCGACGTCGGAGATACTCGTCAGTGCCTACACCCAAGGGCTCGCTAAAGGGGACTTTTTTCAATCCCTGGTGAGGAAGCCCCCCCCCCCCCCCCCCCCCCCCCCCGCCAGCTTTGGCGATTTGCTGGGACGATCAGTCAAGCATGTCAATGTGGAGGAAGTACAATACGCCCGACGCAAGGATCCAGTTGGAGCTCCTCCTCCGGCAGCCCCTCAGTCAGACAGGAGGGAGCCCCCGACCCTGGCGCAGGGAAAAGACCCTCCGCCCGGGAAGGATAACTGGACCAGTAGGTGGCGGTTGGTCGAGACGGTAGACACCCAGCAGCCGGAGTCGTTAACATTTACTGCTTGGCTCCTGATCGGTCTGGTGACCGATCAAAGATAATGTTTAGATCGTTCTGGTGAACGATCAAGTGTCACGGACTCCTCCTTATGACCGATCAGGCTGGAGCCAGCTCGGTTGGAGAGCCACCTGATCGGTCTGGTGACCGATCAGGGAGCATACAGTGAGTTTGGGGAACTCTACTGATCGGCTCCTGATCAGTCTGGTGACCGATCTGGAACACTGTTCAGATCGTTCTGGTGAACGATCAAGTGTCGCGGACTCCTCCTTATAACCGATCAGGCTAGAGCCTGAACGGTCGGAGAGCTTCCTGATCGGTCTGGTGACCGATCAGGCCCTTGTGGCTGCGAAAGCTGGGAATCCCAGCAAAGTTGTGGATCAGTCCGGTGACCGATCCACGAGCCCTGGATCGGTCTGGTGACCGATTACTTTAATTCAAACGGCTGTCAGACGCTCTGATCGCGTCTGATTCCTACTGATACACAATTGATACTTGTTCTGAGCCCTCTGATGTTTGATCTTCTGTTGATTTGCTGCCCTAATGAACTGCTAAGTGTGCAGGTGACTCAGGGACCATCCATGGAGAGTCAAACTGGGTATTTCGCTACAGCAGGTTTGTCCGTTTGCTTCCGCAGGTTGAAACGTTCTCTGGCACGAGCTGCAACAACTGAGGAGCTGATGACCTCGGGCTCAACTGGAGGGTTTCAGTGAGTCCAGAGGAGGTCAGGGGTAGCTGGCTGCTGCAGGTGAGCAGCTGGGAGCTGCTGCAGAGGAGCATGTGACCTGGCGATGGAAGTTGGTTAAGCTATGTAGCGGAGAAGAGTGTAAAAAGAGTTCTTGACGAAGTGCTAGAGTTCTTGTTCTCCACATCGAAAAGCTTTGGCTCTACACTTGTGCGATTACTCTATTGTGAATCTTGAGCAACCTGCTGTTACTTGAGCACTTGGGAAGAAGAAACAAGAAGCTTGGCGAGTCTATCAGCAAGAAGACACGAAGAAAGGAGTTCTTGCGTGAGATCTATGCTGAGTGGAGCTCGGTGAGGAGTTTGCTTGTGTTCTTGAGGTTCTAAGTGCTCAGTAAGATTTCCTTCTTGAGTTTCATGTACTTAATACTTCATCTTGTTGAAACGCTGTGGAGAGGTTACTCCACCGAGAAGGAGGTTGCTTTCTATCCAGATTTTTCGGGGTTTGATCTGCCGACGATCAAGGGATCGCCCACCTTAAGGGCACGCCAAGGAGTAGGGCCAAGTTATCCCCGAACCTTGTAAATCCTCTGTGTTAGCATTTTTGATTTGTCTTTAGTTTCTGCACTTTGTTCTTGCTGTTATACATCTGTTTGCTTCCGCTGTGCTACTGACCTTTGAAGTGCAGAAATTTGATAAGTGAAAGCGATTTTTGGTGTCTGGCTACATTCACCCCCCCTCTCTCTAGCCATCCAAGTTCCAACAAAAGCTATTACTGAACTTTTAAAATTTGTACATATAATAAGTGAAAATACTAATCATGTTGTTGTGGGCCCGACAATGTGCTGCTAATGCGCGCATCCCTAATAGATCCGAGGTAGCTAATCCCAAACCCATTAGGGTACTACTACTAGGCGATATAGGGGCCTAGGGGCAACTAGGAGCCCACCCATGGACGAACTAAAGTCCAAGCACATGCCATAAAAAGTAAAATATTTTCATAAATATTCTTTTCTTTAACCTTGCATCTACTAGGCGATCTAGAGCCTAGGGACGATCTAGGAGCTCACCCAATGGACGAACTAGGGTCCATAAATATAAAACAAGGGTAGCTAATTTCATAACATGTTAAAACTCATATTAGAGCTTCTTAACATTTTCTCGAGCATCTTGCGTGCCTAAAACTCCCCTCTTCTTTTAAGGACACTTCCTAGGCACTCGACGGTGCGTCTAAACCCAAAACTAAAGGGGGAAGCACGTCCAGCCCATCTAGTGGTGCCCTTAAAGTCGGTAGAGAGAGTAGATCTGCACATAAGAACATAAACTTGCTATTAGATAAAACTAAGGCGTTTAGGCATACGAATGAAGCTACTTATACTGCAGGTGAGGGGTACTTACATCCTGTGCTTGTTCTTACAACTCTAATGCGTAGGGCTTAGGGAGAGGGAAGATCCTTAGAGTCTCGGAGAGGTTCTAACGACGAGCTACTCCTTAAGACGATCCCTTAGCGTGCCCTCCTTCTTGAATCCGCCCAACACAAGCCCTTGGACTCCCTCCTTGGTTTGTCGTGAGTGAGGGAGAGAGAAAGGCTCGGGAGAGGGTGAAGAAAAAAATCGCCCAAGAGGGAGGAGTCGGCGGTGAGAAGATGAGGGAAGGAATAAACCTAAAGACCCTTAGAGGGCGTTTGGTTTGCGTTTTCCAGCTTGTTTTCCATTTTCATTTTCTGTAGAAAATGTGATTTTCTGGAAAACATGTTTGGTTTGCATTTTCCAGCTTTGTTTTCTAGAAAAAAAAACATAGCGTTTTCTAGAAAACTAGAGAATGAAATAAAGTCATTTTTTAGAAAACGAGAAAATGCGATTTTCTGAAAAATGAAAATGGAAAATGGAACAAACCAAACGCTCCCTAAAGTTTCCCTTAAAATTTAACTAACTTCACCTTATTTATCCTTTCCTCTATTTAATTTTATTGAAAACAGACTAGCCCACTTAGTAAGTTTCTTCTCCTCTTATAGTATAGGTCTAGAGGTCAAACCCCACTTAATTTTTTTTTACCGCACATTCTATTTTTATTCATTTTTGCCTTATTTATCCATGAAAAAATTCTATAAAAATATCCATAAATTCAGAATGAATTCTAGGATATTTCTAAAATTATGTTTGAAAATTTTCAGGCCTTACAATATATATATATATATATATATATATATATATATATATATATATATATATATATATATATATATATATACGATTTTGCTCTCCTGCGGACCGTGATGTGCGAACTTCCCATGCGGACCAGACACCCAGACCGATTAACCCCTTGCCTGATCGATCTGGCGCCTCGGTCGCGCACACGGTCCGTAGGAGAGAAGAACTATATATATATATATATATATAGTAGACGATTCAGTGTGGACTCGTGGGTGACAAATATGATTCAGGCACCTGGATTTGATCCATGCACAAGGATTCCTTTTTTTAATAAAAATTAAAATTAAAATTTTCTTAAATTTAACTTAAATATATTAATATATTCCATGAGCATGTAAAAATTTTCATCTTGAAAGTATAATCCAAGGATGAAGTCTAAATCTTAAAAAAAATTTATTGGCATAAACCCACTATAACTTAACCTTTAAATCTTAAAATTTTATACTCTAAATATATATAATATACTCTGTGGGAATCTAAAATTTTTTATTTTGAACACTGTAACCCAAAAGGGAAGCCTGAACTCTATAGAAAAAATATTATTAGCTAATACCCACTATAATCCAACCCCTAAATCTTTTTAAAATCTAAATACATATAATATATCCAAAAAATATAAATAATATAAATAAAACAAAAAACACGCCTGGAATTAATCCAAGTGTCCTGGATCAGAGGCATGGCCGCATCTCCAACAGAAAATCCACTGCCTATATATATATATATATATATATAAACTAATACATTTTTTGTCATCTTGTTCACACATTAATTTTGTCCTAATTCATATTTATCTTCACTAATTTTTTTTCAACCAGATTCCTACAACTCTTTCTTTATAGTTTCATTTTTATAAGTTGCGGATTGGATTATTTAATCAAGCTCGTTCGAGTTTGTTTCATGCATGGAATTTTGTCCTATTTTGAAAGATTAAATATAATAAATATAAAATTGGTATAATTTTGAATATTGGTGTAGGAGGGAGTTAATATTTTGTTAAATTTTATTAATTTGTTTTAGTAAGCTAATGTTTTTTCTTTTTAAAAATAGTGATCACTTTGTTTTTCTTTAAACAATGGCTACTTTATTTTTATTATTATTATTATTATTATTATTATTATTATTATTATTATAGACAATAACAGTTTTTTGTCATTTTTTTTTCGCACGTTAATTTTGTCCTACATCATATTTATTTTCATTTTCTTTCAAATAAATTTCTACAACTACCAACCTTTATGGAGTAAGGAGAGGGCATCGAAAACATTAACTAGTGGAGGGACGCACAGTAATGCACCTTGAGAGGGAGAGGGAGATTGCCGACGGGTTGAAAGAAAACAATAAATATGATAAAATAAACGTGGAGAAGGGAAAACAATAAATATGATAAAATAATATTAGAATTTCATTAAGTTTTACTAGCCAAAGTTTAATATAATTACTGTCCAATTTTACCGAGAAATTGATTTTTATTTATTGATATCATGGCCACAAATTGCGAAGCTTGTTTATTTTCGTATTTTGGACTTTTGTGACTTTTTCGATGTGACTTTTTGAGTTTTGGGATATGTAGAACATCCCCGAACTATAGAAAAATAAGATATACATTCAGTGATTATCCTATCTTTTGTATTCACTATCCTGTTTAGGTTATGATTAGATACTTTCCAATTTAGATGGATTTTGTAGTTGTTTTCGTACCTGTGTATTAAGTATTTATTGACTTGGTTTTAACAAGATGACATATAGTCAATTAACCCTATTTGCAGTCATGGTTGAGATCAACCATGAAAGTGACCATTTGACATATTACAGACTCGACCTTGATGAAGAGAATATTGATTCTCTTGTAGCACCGACTGACGATTCGAAAAACAAAGGTCGAACTTGTCAACAATCTATTGGAGATCAAGGTTTACCATCTCAAGGAATCCTAACAATAGTATCTCTCCTGCCATTACCAATTAGGTAATGGATAAGGATCGTATACCCATACTAGCACAATTAGTAAAGGATCGATGCATCCTATTCTATGAGAATTTTGATCATAGATACTCGTGCTTGGTTAGATAACTCGGAGGTACATTTTAGTACATGACTTGTATTATTTTACAGAATGTAGAATTATCTACTTACCATCCCAGAGAATCGATATATCCTATTCCATGAGGGCTTTGACCATGGACCACTTGTACCTGGTCAGGATGACGTAGAAGGCACACTTGTATAAATGACTCATACCGATACGAAAAAGTGTAGAGCTAGCTGCTTAACATTTATGAGATACTGCTGATATTTGGTTAAATAACCCAGGAGGAACATTTGGATATATAACTTGCACTGATACAAATCACTTACGAGACTAGGCCACCTCTTAGTGGAAGAAACCGAAGATGCTCTTCGGAAAACAAAGAATCACTTGGTGATTATTTTGAGATATTTTGAGAGAAAATACTTCTCTACCTCGTTTTATAGAGCTTGTAGTCAGGAGTTTTTGAACCTTAAGTGGAGGAATCGAAACATACTGATTTATAAGACAATAGTTAGTTGACTCTCCTAACGCTAACCCATGGAAGATTACGACCCATGGCCTAGTCGTACATGGTTAGATAATCTCGATGGTACATTAGGATATACAAACCGAAAGGATGTGAGGATGGGTGTTGCCTATATTAGAATGTGGTGTTAGCTGTTTAACACCTATGAGATTCAACCATGACTAAGTGGAAATTACAGAAGATGATCTTTGAGTGGCAGAGCGTTGATTGACAGATATTTCAATTGGATGTTTGGTGATAGTGTTTCTCTACCATTATGTGTACATCTTGATGGCACCCAAGGATGAGAGCTGGACACTGGAAAGTTAGATTGTGAGCACATGGCGGGTCTATCTCACAATCTGTAACGAACTTCCCCATAAGGTATAATCCCTCTAGTTGGTACGACAAAGGTATATAATGTTGATCGATGGTGGATATCTGAAAGTTGTTTGTAGTGGATGTTGAGGGATGGATGACTTCTTTTTACTCTATCATTATTCAGGAAACTATCAATTATGATTGATGTTGAGTATGAATTGGGATTGATAAATTATTGTGATATATTATCTTCTGTTGGTCTATTGGTGGATATATTATTTTATAGTTTATTATGTAGAAGTTATCATGGATAGTAGTTTATGGATATGATGATTTACAGTTGGGATTAGATTATAAACTTGATGTCAGTGATCTTATGATTGAGTGTGCCTTGTGCTATCTTGATAAATTTTGGTTAGATAATAACATTTAGATCAGTGATCTTTAGCATAGGCTTACGTTTGATAACTCCAGCTAATTAGGAGTTGATGATGTATGTTTTGCTCGGCGAACATCAAAGGATGGATAGTTGATTCTTATTCTAGGTGGAGTTGACTCTATGTACCTTACGAGATAGGGGATTTGTTTGATCAACTTAAAGAGATATTTGTATACTCTAAGATCACATCAAGATTTGATAGTCATCAACTTAGATTAAAGGTTCCAAACATATAGAAGATGACGTTCTTCATAGAATACGAGCATTGCGAGTCATTGGTGATGTCATGTGGACTTACCAAAGCTCTAGCCACTTCATAGATTTGATGAATATGATGTCCTTAGAGTGCTTAGATTGATTTGTTATCATTCATAGAAGACATATGTGCATACTCAAGATCTAAAAAGAAGCTATTTCTATCTAGGGAATTGAGCATTTAGTGGAAGTACTCATATATATCAAGACTTTGGATGCCCTTTTGGGCGGCATAATGTGAAAAAAATACATTAAGGATCTTGTATCTCGACACTTGGTGTGTCGATAAGTTAAGGCAGAACATTAGAGTGATGCAGTAGAAGTGTAGTGGGCCTATAACTTACAGAGCTAGTCAGAGTTTAGCAAACTTACTTTGAAAGACTTTTGTACTTGTGTAGAAAGGGAAGCATCATACGATGGATTTATGAGGATACATGATTCGATTTAGGTGATCGTTAATCGATTAACTAAATATGTTCTCTTTCTACAGATCCATATGATGAACCTAGTGGATCGATAGCAAAGTTACACTATAGAGAGATTACCAAACTTCATGGTACACCTCTAAGTATCATTTCGGAAAGAGATCCGCGATAAACCTCACGGTTTTGGCAGAATCTACAACAAGCTATGGGTACAAAACTTCGTTTCAGTACAACTTTCAAGTCACAAATAGACGGACAGACTGAGCGCACTATACAGACACTAGGGTATCTGTTTGAGAGTGTGTGATCGATATCGGAGACGGAGACCATTAGAGTTTTCGGTGGACAATCATGTATTGTTGTGTGCTTCACACAATAAAGGGGTTAAGAGGTTTAGACGAAAGACAAGTATACCCCTCGTTATATCAAACCCTTCTAGATATTGGAAAAGATAGGCGAGGTAGCATATCGATTGGTGCTATTTGGTAGGACAATAGCACATGTCATTTTCTTTGGGTTTATGCTACAATACCAACTTAATTATCGAACCTACTTTTTCTTGGCAGTACAATGGTGGACTCAGATTGTCTCCTGAAGAATATCACAGCGAGAACATCTCTATATATAGAATTTCTAATAAAGAATGGATTCTGGTTCTAAAATATAAGGGAAAGAAACCAACAAAAAGTGGAGCACTCTAATTGGCACAGAGAACTAAACATAAATTTGAAAATGACATTTTTTTAAACATCTTTCTGCAGTCTAGAATTATCAAGAAAAAGAAGCTACCAAACTCTGTACAAGAAATTGGAATTGAGTATCAACAGAGTGCAGTAATGAAATGCATATCTGAACAAGAAAATGCAAGTGAATATTGAAATACTCCATTGAACAGCTTGACAAATAAAACGAAACTACCAAAAACAAATCCTCAAATAGCTTTTAAGCAGGTGTCGGATTGATCACCTAACCACTGCATTTTAGTGAAAACCAAGGAAGAAATTACTGTTTCTCAGCAAAACAAAAGAAAGGCACTAATGTATCAGTAGAGACGAAAAGGAACAACACTAACTTTTCAGTAAACGAAGAAGAAAACACTGCAATTTTTCAGCAAGATGTAAAGGAAAGAAACTACTGAAATTCAACAAGTCTAGGGAAGAAAAACTGATACTTTTCAGCAAACAAAGGGAAACAAAAATAAGAAGACACTAATGATTCTAAGCAAAAGAAGACACTAATGATTAAGCAGAAACAAGAACACTGTTGTGACCCACATCCACTTTCTAAACCAAGCTAAGGAATGAAATCGAATGTTCGAAAACTAGAAGACGAATTGAAACTAACTACTAATCTTCTCAACCAAAATTTACTCCATTGGATGACTTGAAACTTGCAGCACAAACTGGACAGCTTGAGGGGTGCGAAGACGGCAGCAAACCAATCAGCTTCTGCTCGTCGACAAGTGTGGTCTGGAGATAGTGGAGACGCCAGCTGTGCCAACAAGTTCCAGAGAAAGCGCGATCTGCACTTGGCTTCCCAGATGGCAGCGAGAAGGTGGAGGCGGATGAGTTTCCTTGGGTTCGATAGGATGCCTTCCTTTCTTCCTAATGAGAGATTTTATAGTCCTTCTCCTACAGCTACGATCCCTTGATGAACCCTTAGATGGACAGCTAAAAAACTTCACGGTTTGGTTTAGCCCCTTAGCTTGAGTCCCTACAAAATTTGCATCAAATTAGATCAGACTCATCAAGGATTTATACAAATGTCCATAGCAGCCCATATATACAAAACTCGTCCCCACGGGATGGACTGATGGTTAATGCGTAGGTATTGCCACCAAGAGGTTTGGGGGTCAAATCCTGGCAACAACTAATGCCCCAAATAACAACACACTTCAAGAGGTTAGCACTTCAATCTGGAAAAAATTTTCTAAAATTCTAGCACTTAATGGAAACATCACGCAACCCTTGCAAGTGTTCTCATGCTATATCCGAACCTAACCTCTTCTTCCATGCATATGCTTTAAGATCACTCCTCCAATACTTCCTCTCCCCCACACTTGAACTTGACCGTCTCAAGCAATATGATAACAACCACAAACTTCAACGTCAAAGGTATAAGAAGATAAGTTACGCTGTGTAAAAGAGAGAAAAAATTGATGTATAACATGTCTAAGGCTTAAACAAGGTAAACAACAAATTAGAGGAGGGTGAAGGTTGCCTTCATCATAATTATGTTCCTATGTTCATGTGGTCTCAAGTAGGAGCAAAATAAGTTCTAGAGTTGACAAATATGATAACAACTCACATATAGAAATGCAAAGTAAAGGCTTTAAATCCTCACTAGGTAATTCATGCATCCCTCTTATTCCGTCAACATATATTCCAGAACCACTCTGTGCAAACCAAGTAATCAATAAAGCTAACTATGTATACCGATTTAAAAGTTTGACGATCTAACTTAACTGATTTTTCACAATTTCGAAGTGTTAGAGAAAACTCTTAAGCTGTAAATTTGAATTCGAAATAAAAATTCCTATGAAAGACTACATGCAGAAATTATTCAATCAAAACTCAAGTGTAACATGAAAGAAAAGTAAAGAACAAACTCCCCTCAAGTTGGGTAGATTGCATCGTACAAATGCTCCTCCTCCACTGTTACTCCTAGTAAGATCTCTTGAAATGGTTTGAGTCGGTGCCTGTTAACTTTGAATATTCTTTTAGAAGTTGGGTCCTGTAATTCTGCAACACCATAAGGGCACACATCAGTAATAACATATGGACCTTCCCACCGTGACCTCAACTTACTTGGCATCCATTTGAGCCTAGAATTGTATACCAAAACATTATCTCCAGATTTGAAATCCTTTGGTAGAATGTGTCTATCATGGAATGCCTTTGTTTTCTCCTTGTAGATACAGGAACTTTCATATGCCTCTAACCTCATTTCCTCCGATTCTTGTAACTGTAGTTTCCTCTCATGCCCATCCTCTTGCAGATTCATGTTGCAAGTCTTTACTGCCCAGAATGCCTTATGTTCTACTTCCACCGATAAATGGCAAACCTTGCCAAAAAGTATCCAAAAAGGAGACATTCCAATTGGTGATTTGAATGCAGTCCTATAAGCCCACAGCGCATCATCCAATCTTCTGCTCCAGTCCTTCCTATTGGGGCTCACTATTTTTTCTAGTATCAATTTGATCTCCCTGTTTGAAACCTCAGCTTGTCCATTTGTTTGAGGATGGTAAGAGATAGACACCTTATGCAACACTCCATATCTTCTCAAAAGTGTTTTCATGTGTTTGTTACAAAAATGGGAACCTTGATCACTAATGATGGCCCGTGGCACACCAAACCTGCAGAATATGTTAGATCTGGCAAAATTTATAACAATTGAAGAGTCATTAGTCTTGGTAGGAATTGCCTCTACCCACTTAGAAACATAGTCAATAGCCAACAATATGTAAATAAAACCTAATTAGACTGGAAAAGGGCCCATGAAATCGATTCTCCAAACATCAACGATCTCACAAAATAGAATTTGTTGTTGGGGCATCTCATCTCTCCTTCCTATGGTCCTGACCCGTTGGCAACGCTCACAAGTCTTAACCATTCTAGATGCATCCCTAAATAGCGTAGGTCAGTAAAGTCATGCATCTAATACCTTCCTAGCTGTTCGTTGTGGTCCAAAATGCCCCCACATGCTAACGAGTGACAAAAAGATAGCACTGATTGGAGTTCATCATCAGGAACACACCTTCTAATCATTTGGTCACTACAAAATCTCCACATGTATGGATCATCCCAAACATAATACTTTGCATCACTCTTCAATTTATCACACTGTTGTTTAGAGAAATCCTTGGGAAAAACATGTGTTACTAAGTAATTGACCAAATCAACATACCATGGCATCTTACCTTGCAGCTGTAATAATTGCCCTTCAGGAAATTCATTTGCAATTGGTGTGAATCCATCTCCCTTTCAATCCTACTCAGGTGGTCAGCTACAAGGTTCTCTTTGCCACTCCTATCTTGAATCTCCACATCGAATTCTTGTAAAAGAAGCATCCACCGTATCACCCTGGGTTTTGCATTTGCTTTCTTCACAAGGTACCTAATGGTTGCATGATCAGTGAAAATAATAACGTGAGAACACACTAAATAGGATCTAAATTTGTCTAATCCAAATATAATAGCCAAAAACTCTTTTTCTATTGTTGTGTATCAGATCTGAGCTAGATCCAAGGTTTTTGAAGCATAGGAGATCACATGTGGCAATCCATCCGGTCGTTGTGCTAAAACTGCCCCTACTGCGTAGTTTGATGCGTCACACATCAACTCAAATGTTTAAGTCCAATCTGTGGGCACTATTACTGGAGCTGAGGTAAGGGTTGTCTTGAGCTTGTTAAATCGTCCTTGCACTCCTCATTGAATTCAAATTCCACATCATGAAGAAGTCTAGAAAGAGATAAGACAATTTTGTTGAAATCTTTTATGAATCTGTGGTAGAAACTGCATGACCAATAAAGCACGAACATCCCAAACACGTGAAGGATACGTCAAGAAAGTAATAATATCCAATTTAGTAGGATCTACCTCAATCTCTCTCCTGAAAATAACATGGCCCAAAACTATCCCTTGGTTAACCATAAAATGATATTTCTCAAAGTTAAGCACTAAATTGGTTTCCACACATCTACTCAAAACTAAGGACAGATTATCTAAGCATGTATCAATTGATGAACCGTAAATGGTAAAGTCATCCATAAATATTTCCATGCAATGTTCAAGTAAATCTGAAAAAATGCTTATCATGTATCTCTGAAAAGTACCTAGAGTGTTGCAAAGACCAAAAGGCATCCGGTGATAGACAAAAATTCCAAAAGGGAAGGTAAAAGTTATCTTTTCTTGATTCTCTAGGGCTATCAGCATCTAGAAATATACAATGAATCCGTCCAAAAAATAATAATGAGATTTCCCTACAAGTCTCTCCAACATTTGGTCAATAAATGGCAAGGGAAAATAATCCTTCCTTGTGGCTTGGTTCAACTTGCGATAATCAATACAAACTCTCCATAAACTGGGTAATCTCATGGGTATCAACTCATTATCTTTGATAGCTAACGTTGTGATACTGAATTTCTTTAGTACCACCTGCATAGGACTTACCCACTGACTGTCCGAGATGGGATATATGATACCAGCCTTGAGAAGCTTTACCACCTCAGTTGTCACCACTTCCCAAATAAGTGGGTTAAGCCTGCGCTGTGGTTGTCTGACTAGCCTTGCAACATCCTCCAAGAATATCCTGTGAGTACAAATAGAAGAGCTAATTCTTGGTATGCCCTCAATACTCCATCCTATAGTTTTTCCGATGCTGCCGCAGAAGATTAAGCAGTTTGTGTTCCTATTCCAGCTCTAGATCATTAGCAATAATCACAGGTAGCTACTGATTTTCCTTCAAATAAGCATACTTCAGGTGTTAGGGTAGTAATTTCGGCTCAAGTGTAGGTGGCTGCCCTGCTGAATGAATTGGTTTTTCTAAATCTAAATCTGTCCCTTCTTTTTGTAACCCTAAGATGTCAGCATACATAACCTTACTTAAAGAGTCTACTGCTATGTTGTCATCATCCTCTTCTGAATTAGTATCACAAACATTATTTGGAATATCGAAATAATCAAAAAGTCCATCCAAGTCTGAGGATAACTCATCAATGATCTGAAAATAGGTCTCATCCAATATGTCGATCCCAAGCAAGGAATGATTCTCAACAGAATATTTCATTGCATCTAAAATGTTGAACTAGACCCATGTATCACCAAATTCCATGGAGAGTGTCCCTGCTGAACGTCAATCTTTGCCCTTGCCGTTTTGAGAAATGGTCTGCCTAGGATGAGTGAGGTTGGGCTTGAAGATGTCTCACCTTCCATGTCTAATATATAAAAATCTACTGAAAAAATTAAATCCCTAACCTTGACCAAAATGTCTTCAACTACTCCTGTCAAATGAACAAAACTGCGGTTTGCTAGCTGTATTACCACCCTGGTAGGCTGTAAAGGTCCAATCCCAAGAGCTTGGTAAATAGACTTTGACATTACATTAATCGAAGCTCCAAGATCTAGCATTGCATTTTCTAAATTTTAATCTCCAATGACACACGGGATGGTGAAGACTCCGGGATCTGTACACTTTTCAGGCGGTAGTTGAATGAGGGTGGACACATTCTTCCCCATACTAACTAACTCGTTCCCCTTCAATTTCTTTTTGTGAATGCACAAATCCTTCAAAAACTTGGTGTATTTCAGATATGTTTGATGACCTTAAGCAAGGGAATATTCACCTCTACTTTGTTGAAAATATCCATAAGTTCCTAGTGCCCTTTAGCTTTCTCTCCATCTGGATCCTTTCTTGAATTAACCACCTTTTGGGGGAAAGGCACAGGTACTAACTCATTTGGTTGTGGCTGTGATTGTGATACTTCTTCCTCACAACTCAGGGCTGGATGTTCTACAGCTGGTGATGAACTTGGAAGTACTGGTTCAGCAATTGATTTGCCACTCCATAGCATGATGGCACTGAGATTTCCTCTTGGGTTTGGAATCGTTTGTGAATGAAGCTTCCATGGTACTTGTACCACAGGCTAATTGTTGGCAGGTGCAATCTGCCCACTTTGGTGCTCATAATTGTGTTGCTGTGGTGGTGTCATTTGTTGTTGTATTACCAGACTTTGTTGCTGCAGTTGTTGTTGCATTTGCTGTTGCATCACCATTTACTGTTGCTGTAGTTGTTGCATTTGCTGCTGCATTTGCTATTGCATTTGTTGTTGCTGTAGCATCATCTCCTCTTGCCTTAGTGTCAATGCCTCAGGTTTTGGTTGCTAGTGAAACTGAGAAGTTCCTAGGTTTGCAGTTGCAAATGGTGTTGGCTCCTTTGAAAAGCAGGAGGTGACTGATATGCTAGTTGTTGCTGTTTTGAATTTCCATTTCTCAGGTTTGGGTCATCTCTCCATCCTGGATTATAGGTAGATGACATGGGATAATATGGTTGCTTATACCCTTGCTGTTGCTGCTCTGAAAAAATTGTGGCTTAGGTTGAAAAGCATTTGTTGCTGCCACATGATCTCCCAGGTTAAAACTCCCTTCTGGTTGAAGAATCGGGCATGTATCAGTTGCATGAGACAAGCTAGAACGTAACCCACACATGTTTTCCAAGCGAACAGGTTGACCCCAAGGTTGTTGCTGCTGTCCAAGGGCTAACTCCCTGATTACAGTATTCATCTCCTTCTGAAGGCTATTTTTGATTTCTTCCATGTCAATGTTGGGTGCCTGAATTGCATTAACTATTCTAGACATTATCTGTCGGCTCCCAAATTGTTGTGTGTTTGTTGCCATAATAGAAATAAGCTCTCGTACATCGGAAGGTGTCTTGTTCACTAATGCTCCCCCACTAGCTACATCAATCATGCATCTATCCATTGGCAATAAACCTTCATAAAAGTATTGGATGAGCAAATGATCATTGATCTGATAATGAGGGAAACCGGCACATAATTCTCAACCTCTCCCAATACTCATATAACATCTCTCCAGAGAGCTGTTGTGTTCTACAGATAGCTCTCCTAATGGCTCTGGATCTTGATGCTGAAAAATACTTCTCCAAGAATGCTCTCTTCATCTCCACCCAGAAAGTAATTGACCCCACAGGCCTAGAGTACAGCCAATCTTTTGCTACTCCTTGCAAAGAAAATGGAAAAGCCTTTAAGTAGATGTCTCAAGTTCAATTCCATGTGGCTTCATGGTGGAGCAAACTACATGAAACTCCTGAAGGTGTCTTGAAGGGTCTTCTCCAGCAATCCATTGAATTTTGGCAGTAGATGAATAAGTCCAAAGTGAAGTTCAAAGTCCACATTCAGCTCTGGGTATTGGATGCACAAGGGATGGTAGGTAAGGTCTGGTGCAGCCAACTCCCGAAGCGTTGGGTTTTATTCCATGTTCTTTTCCAACTGTTGAACGGCTCCAATGGAGTATGCGGATGTTCCTCTCTAAAGTCTTTGTCGCTCGTGAAATGTTTTGTCTATTTCTAGATCAAAATCTTGAAGATTGCTACAAGTAGATCTAGTCAAGCATTGCTCTGGACACTAGCAAATTAGATCAGAAAAATTCACAGATGACAATCAATTATTGCTACTCTAAAGATTAACTAACACCATTGATGCTCCCCGACAACGACGCCAAAAATTGGTAGGACAATAACACGTGTCATTTTCTTTAGGTTTATGCTACGATACCAACTAAATTATCAAACCCACTTTTGCTTGGCAGTACAATGGTGGACTCGAATTGTCTCCTGAAGAACATCACAGTGAGAGCATCTCTATATATAGATTTTCTAATAAAGAATGGGTTCTGGTTGTCAAATGTAAGAGAAAACAACTAACAAAAAGTGGAGCACTCTAATTGGCAGAGAGAACTAAACGTTAATTTGAAAAGAACATTTTTTCAAACACCTTACTGCAATCTAGAATTATTAAGAAAAAGAAGCTACCAAACTCTGTACAAGAAACTGGGATTGAGTATAACAGAGTGCAGTCATGAAATGCAAATCTGAACAAGAAAAAGCAAAGTGAACATTGAAATACTCCACCGAACAGCTTGACAAATATCAGGAAACTGGCAAAAACAAATCATCAAATAGCTTTTTAGCAGGTCTCAGATCGATCACCTAACCGTTGCATTTCAGTGAAAACCAAGGAAGAAATTACTGTTTCTCAGCAGAATAAAAGAAAGGCACTAACGTATCAGTAGAAACAAAAAGGAACAACACTAACTTTTCAGCAAACAAAGAAGAAAACACTGTAGCTTTTTAGCAAGATGTAAAGGAAAGAAACTACTGAAATTCAACAAGTCTAGGGAAGAAAAACTGATACTTTTTAGCAGACAAAGGGAAACAAAAAAAAGAAGACACTAATGATTCTAAGCAAAAGAAGACACTAATGATTCTAAGCAAAAGAAGACACTAATGATTCAGCAGAAGCAAAAAGAGGAACACTGTTGTGACCCACATCCACATTCTAAACCAAGCTAAGGAATGAAATCGAATGTGCGAAAACTAGTAGGAGAATTGAAACTAACTCCTGATCTTCTCAACCAAAATCTATTCTATTGGATGGCTTGAAACTTGCGGCACAAACTGGACAACATGAGGGATGCTAAGACAGCAGCAAACCAATCATCTTCTGCTCGTCAACAAGTGTGGTCCGGAGATGGTGGAGACATCGGCTGTTCCAATAAGTTCCAGATAAAGGGCGATCTTCACTTGCTTCCCAAACGGAAACGAGAAGGTGGAGGCGGAGGAGTTTCCTAGGTTTGGTAGGGATGAAAATAGGCCAGGCGGCCTGTCAGGGGCCTGTGGCCTGGCCTGTATTTGGCCTGGCCTGGCCTGGCCTGGCCTGTTAAAAATTAAAATAATAAACAGGCCATTTTGAAAGCCTGTTTTGCTTATCAGGCCAGGCCCAAGCTCAATATAAAGCCTATAAAGCCTGACAGGCCGGCCTGGGCCTGTTAAATATGTATTCTATAAATTAATAAATATCAAAATATAATGTAAATGTAGGGATGGTAGGGTTCGATCCCTGGACGCCGGAGCAAGCAAATACCTATTCACACTCACCTAACCACCAGATCAGTGCACCATTGCTTCAAATCTGACAACAATTGTATATTTGTATGCCACACAGAGAGTGCTGAATATTTGATTAAACATTTGTATGCAATTCTGAAAAATCAGCTTAATCTAAAATCTTTGATGTTTTCTTATCCAAAATCAGAATATCTGTATCAGATAATTGAATAGGCTTTGTAAACAGGCCACAGGCCAGGCCAGGCTCAGGCCTAAAATAAAGCCTATAACAGGCCACAGGCCAGGCTCAGGCCTGTTTGCTATTATACAGGCCTGGCCTGTTAAGGTGAAAGCCTGGCCTGGCCTGGCCTGTTTCCATCCGTAGAGAAGATGCGTGTTCCTTTCTTCCAAATGAAAGATTTTATAATCCTCCTCCTAAAGCTGTGATCCCTTGATGAACCCTTAGATGGACGGGCTACAAAAACTCCACGGTTTGGTTTAGCCCCTTAGCTTGAGTCCCTACAAAATTTGCATCAAATTAGATCAAACTTATCAAGGATTTATACAAATGTTCATAGCAGCCCATATATGCAAAACCCATCCCCACGGGATGGACTAATAGTTAGTGCGTGGGTGTTGCCACCAAAAGGCCTGGGATTAAATCCTGGCAAAACTAATATGCCTACCCTCCCCACGCGCTAGCCACAGCATCTGGACTAGTAAGCCCCGTGATTTACCTCCTCCATGTTGGCCCTTGGACGGGTTGGAGAGGGTACTGGGGGTGAACAAATTGTCTTTTGCCACCATATATACAAAACCCTCAAAATATGATGAATTAAACACTTATATAGATCAAAATGTCTATAAATATATATAAAACCTCCCATAATAATATGAGTTATCAACTCCACACACTTATTCTTGCACGTCACATGAAAGTAAGCTAATTCAAAATGAATAGCAAATTCATTTCCTCAAAAAATTTTCCTGGTACAAAAAAGATTGTAAAAAAAAACAATTACTTAGGATTGTCATTCTCAAAGAATCATCACATTTGCAACGTAGTTCTTACGACTTTTTACCAAAGGGTGCACCTGAGAATTAGTATTTACCAAAAGGTGTACCAGGGTTTCATTTTTACCAAAGGGCGTAGCGATTTTAGTGATCTTCCTCTTATACCCCTCCCGCCAATAAATGTCGAATCTCTTTCTCAGTTAGAATTTCGAGACATCTAAACCAGTCGCTTTTTTAGACTTTTCAATTTAAAATAATATATTCTGGGAGTCGGCTACAAAAGCGTAAGGTAAACCCTATCACAGCACATAATTTCAGGCTCATGTTAGGCCTGAAATCAGATGATTTCAGACCTAGCGTGGGCCTGAAATCTTTTGATTTCAGGCCTAACTTGACTAATTGGAACTTGACTAGTACTAATTGATACGTCTCGGTTGGTAGCTAATTACTAGAAATATTAAAGTCACTAAACAAAACAAATACCTTTTGATTTCACTAAACAAAACAAAACTAATTGGTATGTCTCGGTTGGTAGCAAATTACTGGAAAGAATACTCATCTGGAATTGAGTTAAACAAATTAATAAGCTATAGAAGGGTCTGAAATCTTTTGATTTCAGGCCCAAGCTATGTTTATTTTTTTAGTTATTTATTTATTTGTACAAAAAAAGTATAACCTCTTTTATATGTATAGATTAAATATTAAATAAGGCTAGGCTCGCTCCACACTTTACCTGTCAAATAAGAAAAGACGAGGTGAGAAAAATATACGAAATAACTAGACTGAGTTGCACTTAGTGTGTTTGTTTCTGACTTGGAGGTACCAGTGGCCCTTTGTGGATTTACCGAAAGGGCTCAATCCTATATACCACAGATTGGTTTTAGGTCTTTGACTCTACTTACCAGCTCCACCGCAGGAAATTATTTGATTTCAGGCCCATGTTGGGCCTGAAATTAGATAACTTCAGGCTCGACGTGGACTCAAATTTTTTTCCATTTTAAAAATATTTTTTATAATATTTAAAGTGATGATTTTTAAAAATATTAATATAATTTTTAAAAATCATCTCTTTAAAAATCATCTCAAAAATGCAGGGTCTGAAGTTAATATTTTTAAAAAATTATATTAATCTCTTCCAATCATGATTTCAAAAAACATACAGAGATGATTTTTTATATTTGATTAATATAAATTAATATATTAAATAATATTTAATAAATATATTAATATATGAAAAAACCTATCAAAACACGTAATTTCAGATTCAAACGCAGGACCTGAAGTCACCCTAGGAGGGCCTGAACTCAAATGACTTCAGGCCCTGCGTGCATTCAAAAATTTTTCATTTTAAAAATATTTAATCATGATTTATTAAATTTATTATTTATAGGGTAATCTTTTATGTTGTAAATTTCTAATGATTATAAATTATGTTGTAATAGGAGTTTTTTAGGTCTATCAGTGGGTTTTCACCAAAACCTACTGATGGACCTAGGATATTTGGATTTCTCAAAACCTAATATCAATAGTTAGAGTTGAGCTAGGAGATGGTATTTTTGGTGTCCAAACTTCTAATGATTATAAATTATGTTGTAATAGGAGTTTTTTAAGTCTATCAGTGGGTTTTCACCAAAACCCACTGATGGACCTAGGATATTTGGATTTCTCAAAACTCAATATCAATAGTTAGAGTTGAGCTAGGAGATGGTATTTTGGTGTCCAAACTTTTAATGATAATAAATTATGTTGCAATAGGAGTTTTTTAAGTCTATCAGTGAGTTTTCATCAAAACCCACTGATGGACCTAGGATATTTGGATTTCTCAAAACACAATATCAATAGTTAGAGTTGAGCTAGGAGATGATATTTTTGGTGTCCAAACTTCTAATGATTATAAATTATGTTGCAATAGGAGTTTTTAGGTCTATCAGTGAGTTTTCACCAAAACCCACCAATAGACTTATGATATTTGGATTTCTCAAAATCTAATATCAATAGTTAGATTTGAGCTAGGAGATGGTATTTTTGGTATCCAAACTTCTAATGATTATAAATTATGTTGCAATAGGAGTTTTCTAGGATAAATCAGTGGGTTTCGGTGAAGAGATGATTTTTTATATTTGATTAATATAAATTAATATATTAAATAATATTAAATAAATATATTAATATATAAAAAAACCTATTAAAACACCTGATTTCAGATTCAAATGTAGGGCCTGAAGTCAAATAGGGCCTGAAGTCATTTGACTTCAGACCCTTCAAAATCTTATCTTAGAAATTAGGATTTTGAGAAAGTGGAGATGATAAAAAATACCATAACATAAAATACATTGTGACTATAAAACTGAGCTTCAAAGAATGACAGGAATCATTGCAATGTCAATATAATAAAAGAAACTACGAATGCAATGATCATAATCAAAACTGAAATACTATGAACATAATTAAAACTCACGTAGGGCCACAACTGTAAGCATATTTTAATCATACCTAAGTATTTTAATAAAATGAGAGGATTTTATCATAACTTGTAGAATTATATAAAAGATTACCCTATAAATAATTAATTTAATAAATCATGATTAAATATTATAACAAATATTTTTAAAATGGAAAAAAATTGAGTCCACGTCGAGCCTGAAGTTATCTAATTTCAGGCCCAACGTGGGCCTGAAATCAAAAATTTCCTGCGGTGGAGCTGGTAAGTAGAGTCAAAGACCTAAAGTCAATCCGTGGCATAAAGGATTGAGCCCTTTCGGTAAATCCACAAAGGGCCACTGGTACCTCCAAGTCAGAAACAAACACACTAAGTGCAACTCAGTCCAGTTATTTCGTATATTTTTCCCACATCGTCTTTTCTTATTTGACAGGTAAAGTGTGGAGCGAGCCTAGCCTTATTTAATATTCAATCTATACATATAAAAGGGGTTATACTTTTTTGTACAAATAAATAAATAACTAAAAATACAAACACAGCTTAGGCCTGAAATCAAAAGATTTCAGACCCTTCTATAGCTTATTAATTTGTTTAACTCAATTCCAGATGAGTATTCTTTCCAGTAATTAGCTACCAACCGAGACATACCAATTAGTTTTGTTTTGTTTAGTGAAATCAAAAGGTATTTGTTTTGTTTAGTGACTTTAATATTTCTAGTAATTAGCTACCAACCGAGACGTATCAATTAGTACTGGTCAAGTTCCAATTAGTCAAGTTAGGCCTGAAATCAAAAGATTTCAGGCCCACGCTGGGTCTGAAATCATCTGATTTCGGGCCTAACATGAGCCTGAAATTATGTGCTGTGATAGGGTTTACCTTACGCTTTTGTAGCCGACTCCCAGAATATATTATTTTAAATTGAAAAGTCTAAAAAAGTTGTTGGTTCAGATGTCTCGAAATTCTAACTGAAAAAGAGATTCGGCATTTGTTGGCGGGAGGGGTATAAGAGGAAGATCACTAAAATTGTTGCGCCCTTTGGTAAAAATGAAACCCTAGTATGCATTTTGATAAATACCAATTCTCAGGTACGCCCTTTGGTAAAAAGTCGTAGTTCTTACATTGGTTCACAAGTGTGGCAGATCCAATAGATTTTGAGCAATCTACGAGCCATGGAACTAGTGGTTGCTCTTCTCTCAAATATTTCTAAGGTGGATTTTATTTTTTATTTTTTGTGTTTCCCAATCCACAAGTTTTGAGGCTGGAAAAATACAATGGTTATAATTTCATTTACAACTATTTTAAACCATTATCTTATTATCAAAATGACAATGATTTTAAACACCATTGTTCTAAGCAATGTAAAATTTTTCTCATTGACAATGGTTCATTTAACTGTTGTCCCAATCGTTGTTAGATAAAAAAAAACTCATTGAAAGATAATAGTTTGGAAAACCATTTTGAAATACGTTGTTGATTAACAATATCGTTGTGTTAACGACAACGAATAGTGTAAAATCGTTGTCTTTGGTATTATATATTTGCTAATAGACAACGATTTTGTCAAAAAACTATTGTCTTTTGTAAAATTAACAATGGTTTAGCCAAAAATCATTATCTTTGTGGTGTTGTTAAAGACAATTTTCTTGTAGTTGTGGGAGAAATATTCCTCCCCCAACACATGTTGAGCAATCAAGATGTGTACACCTACAAAGTCCTAATATCCAGTAAAAATCTATCCAATGATAATTCTCTACAAACCATACTATGGTCTGAGCTCACTAACTTATAGGCACGAGCCTAATTAATAAACAAGAGTCTAGTAGGATACTTGATATCCTACACTATAGTATTGTCTTACTAACATATATGCATGAGCCTCAATAACCAACACAGGTACAATAAGATGCTTGACATCCTACACTACGGTATTGTCATTGCTATTATACAATCATGAATATAAATGTCAAGTTAGTAATGTATACCAACCTTTTACACCTATACTATGGTATGATCATTATAACAATAAGCACAAGCTCAAAGCACCAACCAGGGTTCTAGTAGGATACTCAAAATCCTACATTATAGTATGGTAGTATCATAAGTATATTACAACCGAGCATGAAGAATAACGAGACTACATAGATATCAAATGAACTAAATATAAGGGTAAGCAAAATAAGTACCAATCTCAGGAATCGATTAAGAGTAGAGTCAAGGAAAGCAGTCACTGTTGTCTAATCAATAGTAATAAATAATCATGTATTAAGATCAAAAAAATTATAGAGGTCAAAGTAGGAACTACCCATCTCTATCATAGATCGTTCTATCTTCAAGTCAGCGAGTCTGTCTCGAACTCGAATCCTACACGTACAAGATATAATCAAAAACTAAATAACAATGAAATTCTAATATCCATAAATAACCCATATAAGTTAATCATTTATACTCTCTTTTTTTAGTAATCATTTAACATTTATGGTATTCTTAAATGGGGTATAACAAATTCTTAATTGATTGAATAAGGGCCTATGATTCATTTAATAAATCATAGCTTCATTAACCAATGATTATTAATTAATTCATCTTCAATGTAATTGTTGAATAAATTCAACACTCAATTAAGAAACTTATTAATTACTCAATTAATCATTAATGAACTTAATAATTAATCAAGTTAACAATCTGTTCATTCTTTAATCAAAGCAATTAACTGTTTATATAACTGATTGTTGAATCACAATAATCAAACTCTAATTAACCTAGTTAATCAATTAAACCAAACACTTGTTCATCACAATAATCAAACTCTAATTAACCTAGTTAATCAATTAAACCAAACACTTGTTCATTCCGTAAACTGATTAGTTAGTAAATCAATTAACTAACTAATCAATTAATTAACCATTCCTAAATTCGTGTACATCAATTAACCAATATGATAATTCCGGCGACCATCAGTGGCAACGGACCGAGGAGCTATAGTGTCGGTAGTAGCAAGGTCGACAATTACCGTGATCAACAGCTGCTTTCCGGAAGGAGATGCTATGACGCACAATGGCGTCCAGCGGCGTCGAGTTGGTGACGGCCGAGGATTTGCTGGCAGTGGGCTCACGGGCAGTAGGCCCGACGGCGGCATCGTGCATGCGCGAAGATGGAGGCGGCGTTCGAAGAGATGAATACGGGCGAAGTTTCAGGTTTAAGGAAATATAAACGGATTTTTTTAAAAATAAATATTTCTTCATTTAAATAAGATATATATTTTTTCTTTTTATTTTTTTTTTGGGTATATTACACACAAGAAGGACAAAAGGAATGGACATTCTTACCCATGACAACAAGCTGCGGAATGGACAACGCCTCGGTGATAGTCTGGACGGGTCATAACAAACATTGCCTAGCCGCAACGAAGCCCAACCCGACGGCGTCCATCACTTATATGGGAGAGAACTCGACAGCGACGACGGGGATGATCATACCATGAAAGGTGCACCACTTTGTCGATAAGATTAATCTGATAATATAAGGAAAAGGCGCACCTGATGAAACGAAACCCAAGATCACGAAACAAAAAAGTGATTTGAAAAATGATTAACGAGGTTTTTCAACCTCAGGCGTTTGGTTCAGTTTTATGGAAATTTCTCACCGATCATTAGGGTAAATCGGGAAACGTTCACAGTGGGTAGTCTAGAAGCCCAGTGTCCTAAAGTTCGCATCCTATTTAGAGAAAAAATTTCTACAAATACGTCATAACTGGGGATCAAACAGCGGATGTCTGAGAGAGCGATTAATCACCCTACCGCTGCACCATAGCCCCGGAGGCTCAACAAAAATGTGATTTGAGGACGAGCGAACTAGAGATTGACAAGATAGTAATTCAAATCAATCGAGATCAAGACTTAGCATAATAGGGTTTTCCTTATAGCAAATGAGGAGATACCTGAGGAAGGGTATGATTCGAGAGCTTCAGAGATTTGTTCCACGGCGTTCTCACCAAGTGCAGCATCATCATCACCGCTCTCTACTTTCCAGAGCCACCCCAACTATCCTCCCCCTCTCTCTCTCTCGTTCGATGTACAAAATTTAAGTACGGAGTCTGTGATTTCTTCTCCCACTAAGAAGAAGAAATCTTAGCGGGAGAAGAGAGCAAGGAGACGAGTCATAGGAAGTAGGCGACTTCAAAATTATGGTTCGCAGAGGGGAGGTGGAGAAAAGGTTACAGGGATAGATGCGTTGAGGGTTAGGCATTCTCATTGATAACGATTCATTGCACCATTGTTCCAACTAAAGTTAAGATATGCTTAAAGACAATAGTTTTGGAAAATCATCGTAAAAGATGTTGATAGGCAGGTAAGAGAGGATGAATTGCTCTGTAAGTCAGAATTCTGTTGATAGGGTTGAATAGTCCGTGTCCGGCACGAAGGATGAAGAAAGCCACGGGGCGCGACATGACCAAGGCGACCTCCCTTCCTGGGCCCCAGGGCCCCCCTCAGGAAACGCGCCCGGGAAAGGTAGTCCGAAGACCCCTCCAGGGAGCACCCCGGGAGGTTAGGCCCCAAGAGCACCTTGCTAGTTATAGCACCGAAGGCCCCGAGCTCACCTCAGGAGATGGAGTCCCCGCAATAACCAATCTCAAGTACTGACCCCCCCTCTCGGTACGGATAAGCATCCCCGTAAGAAGAGGTCTTCACGATCCTTAAATGTCGCAACGGGTGGATGCGTGATAATATCGCAGACCGTTTCAAAGGATATCCAGCTACTGCCGAAATAGGGGCGTGATTAAGTATCAGAGACGTGACACTGATTGAGGGGCACGTCTAGTCGGTTGACATCAGTATAAAAGATAGTCCAACTCCTCCGATAAGGGGGTTACGCTCTCTCAACTCTAGACACATTCTTTACTTCTCGCTACCTTTACTTCTCGGACGGACACTGACTTGAGCGTCGGAGTGGACACAGCTGGACCTCTGCCGGCGTGCCCCCTAATGCTGGTGTTAACTTTGCAGGACCCTAAGTTCCTCCCCGCCGCAGCAACTTCTACAGGGGCAGAACTCCAGTGACTGGCTATCGTCGTCGACTCTTTCCAGAACAAATTTGGCGCCGTCTGTGGGAAACTAGCAAAGCACTTGAAGGAGCACCGATGGCAGGATCGGAGGAACAACCTCTTGCCCTCACAAGAGAGGAACTTGACCGTTTGGTGGCTAACACCATCAAGGAAGCGCTGAAGCAACACAAAGTCGAACAGGCTGTTTCGCAACAAGGGGATCCGGCGAGGGAGGAGAACCCCAGAGTCTCTGTCTTGCATTTATGGAGATCCGTTACCCCTGCAAGGTGACAGGACGGAGCAGCCTCGGGCCTCCAAAGAGAATCTCCCGGAGACATTGAGAAAACTCACTCTGTGGCCTCTAGCGCCCAAAGGCACGAAGAAGAACAGGGGAAGAGGGATGAACCCAAGACCTCTTATAAGGTCCCCTCTACCCCTTTCTGTTGAGGCAATATGTTGTCCAGAGTGACCAAGTATTTTGATGTTTGGGCAAAGGGTTTAAGTTAAGTTTACCCTTGTGTTCTTATATGTGTATGTTGAGTGTGCAGGTTGTACAGGTTACACATATGGACTTGGCTGGACGGCCTCGGTACGGTGAAGGGTGGCATGGAGACAAGCTGGAGGCTTGTGCGAGGGACCTTGGTGGAGCAGGGACGATGAGCTGAGGGGCGTGGACATCGAGGCATGCGTGAAGGATGACATGGAGGCAAGTTGGAGGCTTACGTGCATTCGAGGGACGGGAGCCGAAGATGAATACGGCGCGAAGGCAATAGTCGAGGCTGCTAATGAGGAGTCAGTCGAGTCATGAGGGTACGAGTGCTGTGTGACTCTACTCGGGAAATCCTAGGGTTCGAGTGCGGAGTGGAATGTACTCGGGAAGGGTAACCTTAGGTGGGTGAGTAAACCAGTCGACTGGCCTGGGTGCAGTCAACTGATGAAACTCACATAAGGGTTTCAGCCCTGGACCAGTCGACTGCCCTGGGACAGTCGACTGGTAGGTGGCTGGTGAGTTGGCTGAAAATTCGAACGTTGGGGTTGCAACGGTCAAATTTTAGTGGCACCAGGGGTAGTCAATTGGTGGCGAGGGTTTCAGCCTGAGTCCTATTTAAAGAGGACTTCATGGTGGTTGAGATTCTTGACGAATCTTGTCTTGGTTAAAGGCAAGATAGTAGTCTTTGTGCTCAGAGATTTGTTTGGGATTGTGGTGAGGTTTCTCCACCCACAAGGAGCGACAAGAGCTAGCCAGAGGTTATCAGGGGAGTGATCCACCGACGGATTCATGGATTAGTCACCCGTCCGGGGTGGATACCAAGTAAATCTTCCGTGTTAGCATTGGTTAGTATTGTCTTATTGTTTTTAGTGTATATTCCGCTTGCACAACTAACCGTGTAGGAAGAAAGACTTCGAAGAAACGCTATTCACCCCCTCTAGTGTACGGAATCGATCCTACAATTGGTATTAGAGCGAAAGACTGCTCGTGATTGGAATAACCGTCAAGAAGAGCAAAAGCTAGAGGGAAGAACATGGAAGTCAAATTCGAGGACGACATCTACACTCCACCGGCCTACGACCATGAAGATTTCGGGTATTGGAAGTCACGGATGGAGACATGGTTTGGAATGGAGTGGGAACTAAGAATTGCACTTGAAGAGTCATTCGAGATTTCAAAGGATAAGCACGCGAAGAGGCTTAGACCTAGATATTGGAATCAAGAACAACAAGATCAAGCAAAAGCAAATGAAAAGGTACTTAGTATTTTAGTAAATATTTTGCCTAATAATATTTTGAGTCGTGTAGAAGAATATCAAAATACACATGATCTATAGAGAAAGATAGAAGAAATTCATGAAAACCCTACACGAGGTCAATTAGTGGAAGAACCCGAGGAAGTGAGCTCAAGAGCCCAAGAGGATGAACAATCAAGTGAAGAATCATCCACTTCCTCAAGTAAAGGAGAAGAAGAGAGTGAGAGGGCATCCACCTCAAGAGAAGAAGAGGAAGCATCAATTTCAAGGATTGAGGGGGAGGAGAGATCCTCATCCTTACAAGAACAAGAAAGAGCTTTTACCTCCACCAAAGATAAATCGAAAGAGCACATCACATGCTTTAGTTGCAATGAAAAGGGGCACTACAAGGACAATTGCCCAAAAGGTAAAAAAGAGGTACACTCTAAACCTATTTCAGTTAAATTAAATTCTAACATGAAGTGTAGGATTGGAGAAACCCAAGAGAAGAAGAGGAGGATCCGATGCTTCACGTATGGTGAGCTAGGGCACTACCACACTAAGTGTCCAAGGAAGAAAGAGCTCAAGAAAATGGGATACTTGAGGAGATGGGAGAAAGAAGAAAGAAGGAAGCAAAGATCACATCAAGGGGGAACTACAAGGGTAAGGGAGGTAATTCCTAACCCTAGGTTAAAATGTAATTCAATTTCAAGTTCCTCCTTGCATATTAAAAATAATGCTAATTATCCCTCCATGCATACTAGATTTAATGAAAAATGCTTAATGGTGCATAATTTTGGTTTTAGATATAATAATAGGACTAGAGTTAATAAGGTAGATCATAACTCTAGGAAAAGCATGCATCATGATCAATCTAGAACCTTAGGACCCAAGGATCATGGCATTAATTCCAAGAAGGGAAGGAATGTGTCTAGAAAGTGAAGGATCGTCTATGCGTGCTAGAGGGGGGTGAATAGCACTTTTTCGGATTGGATCTCTACAAATTTGTTAGCGCAGCGAAAATAATATGCAAATGAAAACAATTACAATGCTAACACTTATCGTTTACTTGGTATCCACCCAGATGGGTGACTAGTCCAAGGATCCACGCCACGAGCACCACTTTTCACTATCAAAAACTCTCCTTGAGGTGGAGAAACCTTTACAGTCGATCTTCCTCTTTTCAGAATACAGTAGAATATAAGAGAGGAAGAGGAAAACACTCTTCAGACGAGCAGCAATTCGACACTGTATGGAACCGTACCGTGCACGTGCAAAAAGGTGCTCATTTTATAGGTGAACAGGACAAACTCGCAGTCTGTCCAGCCCCGCACAGTCGACTGGTCTAGCATTAATTGCTAGCCAACGGCTTGTTTTCGAGGTATACCAGTCGACTAGCCCAAGCTCTCTGTGAGTTTTGGCAGTCGACTGCCCCAAGGCCAGTCGACTGCCATGCCTCACAGCTCAGCTCCAGCCACTCCGAACCTTCTCCTTCGCGTGTGCCTTCAGGTCTGCTCCCTTGGCTCGCCCCTTGAAGTCCTCTTCCTCTAGCTATCATCCCTCAGATGCGCACGCAAGCGTTCCCTTGGCTTGCCTCCAGCCGCCCTTCACGTGTGCCCTTAAAGTCTACTTCCCGGCTTGCCCTTGGAGCTCTCCTCCCTCGGCTCTCGTCCCTCGGATATGTCCACCATGTGTGATTCTCCAAGTCCTGCAAACTCAATCACACACATCAAATACAACATAACACTCTAACTTTAAACATATTTACCCATGCACATCAAAACCATGATCTTCCAATCAATTAAGGGTCGATTGCCTCAACAGAAAGGAGGGTAGGAATGCCCAAAGTGGACATATGGATTATAGGGCTAGAAACTTGGAAAGGAAAAATCAAGCCTTGAGGGCAAGGCTTAATTAATTAGAAAAGACCCTAGAAAGATCCACGGTTGGATCAAAGGGTCTAGACATGGTGTTGGGTGTTGGAACTCGGATGGCAAGAGAGGGGGGGTGAATCTAGTCGGACACAAAACTTTTGAGGCTTTTGAAACTATTCTGCACTTCAGAGTTAGGCAGCGGAAGCAAATGCAGAAACAGAAAACTAAAAAAACAACCCAAAGCAAAGGAAAGCAAACCGACGCTAACACCTCGATATATAAGGTTTGGGGATAACTTGCCCCTACTCCTTGGCGTGCCCGTAAGGTGGGCGATCCCTTGATCGTCGGCAGATCAAGCCCCGGTGAACACCGGATAAGTTAGAGCCTCCTTCTCGGTGGAGAAACCTCTCCACAGATCTCACAGATGATTGAACTTGAGTACAAGAGATCACACAAGAAGGAGCACTCACAAAGATCTCACAGGAATGCAACAAGATCACTCAAGCACAAAGCAACAGAGAGCACAACCCCACAGCAAAAACTTCACTCATTTTTCTGTCTTCCTTGTTGTCGCTCCTCTGCTTCCGGCCTCGTCTTAAGCCTTTGCTCCCATCACCAGACCCTCCAGCATCCACTGAAGCCACAGCCTGACCCCCTGACTCCCTGAGCACTCAATCCACTGATGACCCTCTCCTACTGAGCCTCCGTCAGTTGCCAGCTGCTCTCCAGACGCCGTTGAGACCTGAAACAAGGAAACAGCTAAACCTGCTCCAAGGAAAGCCTCCCATTGACTCTCCTCCAATGTTTGAATCATCCCTGTAAAGCCTGCACACTCCAATAGAAGCTTAGCAACTCATATCAAACATAATCAGCAATGTATCAGAGAATCGGCAGAGAAAACAGTCGCGATCAGAGCTTCTGACAGCGTATTTGAATTAAAGTTCTGCTCCTGATCGGTCACCATACTGATCAGGAAGGACCTTGATCGGTCACCAGACCGATCCAACAGTCTTTTGCACACTCCTGATTGGTCCCCAGATCAATCCAACATTCTGCTGCACACTCCAGATCGGTCCCCAGACCAATCAGGCTGCGCCCTGATCGGTCACCAGACCGATCAGGCTGCACCCTGATCGGTCACCAGACCGATCAGGCTGCTTCCTGACCGATCAGAAGTCATCCTAATTGGTCATAAGGAGAATCTCGCGACACTTGATCGTTCTCTAGACCGATCTGAACAGTATCCCTGATCGGTCACCAGACTGATCAGGAGTCGAGCAGTAAGGTTCCCAAAACCCACTGGATGCTCCCTGATCGGTCACCGAACTGATCAGGAGCAGAGTAGTAGGGGAACTCAACCCACTTGTGAGCTCCCTGATCGGTCACCAGACCGATCAGGTGCCGTTCAGTGAGTGAAACGCATACTCTCTGATCGGTCACCAGATCGATCAGTCATCGCTGGATCGGTCACCAGACCGATCCAGGGGCTCCAACCTAGCTCAACAAGCTAGGGTTTCACCCAACCTAGCCCTCCAAGCTAGGACCTGACCCTCCAAGTCAGGATTTCATCCAACCTAGCTCTCCAAGCTAGGACTTTTCACCTAACCCTCCAGGTTGGGACTTTTCACCTAACCCTCCAAGTTAGGACTTTTCACCTAGCTCTCCAAGCTAGGACTTTTCACCCAACCTTCCATGTTAGGACTTTTCCACACCTAGCCCTCTAAGCTAGGACCTGGCTTCACTCACCAGGATTTCATCTAACCCGACTTCACTCACCAGGACCCGGCTTCACTCACCGGGATTTCATCTAACCTGGCTTCACTCACCAGGACCTGGCTTCACTCACCGGGATTTCCATCACCTGGCTTCACTCACCAGGACCCGCATCACTCACCGGGATTTCAATCACCTGGCTTCACTCACCAGGACCCGACTTCACTCACCGGAATTTCCATCACCTGGCTTCACTCACCAGGACCCGGCTTCACTCACCGGGATTTCCATCACCTGGCTTCACTCACCAGGACCCGGCTTCACTCACCAAGATTTTCATCACCTGGCTTCACTCACCAGGACCCGACTTCACTCACCGGGATTTCATGCCCAGTCCCCAACCAGGACTTAACCCAAATTCGCTCAACCACTTAAATTGTTGTCAACACCAAAATAACAATCGGGCAAGATTGCATTAACAATCTCCCCCTTTTTGTTGTTTGACAACCCGATTTAAGTTTAGACATTAAATGATCAATTTAAGGCAGTTCAATTATCGTAAGGGAATCAAAATCCTCCCCCTACAATAACCCTAAACTTAATCAACCATTTTCTCCCTCTTGTCAAACATCGAAAAGGGTATGGTTATTAAGTTTGAACATACCTCCCCCTCAAACACGGGTCTCTCCCCAAACCCAAAATAATCAAAGTTAAGTTTTAAATTGCACATGAAAATATATACAAAATAATATCATGGTCAAACATGTATATGTTTCATATGACAAATAAGTCAAAGGAGGATTTGATAGCATATGAGAGGCATATACCATAAATGTATCATGGCAACAATGTATATGCATCATATGACAACAATTATTGCAGTTCCATCAGACTGATAATTGATACAGAAAAATTTCTGATTTATCTATGAACGATCAGTTTTCAGAAAAATTTCTATAATTCTGATTTGTTCAAGATCAGACTGCATTAACACTTGGACTTCCATGTGAAGATATATACAGAAGTATATCATGGTCAAATACGTATATGCTTCATAGGACGAGTAAGGAATGTAACTATATCTGAAACATAGTCCTGATTGGTCTCCGTGACCAACCAAGTCTGTTGAGTACGTGATACAGAGGTATATCTGATTAGTCTGGGGAGTGATCAGATTTCAGAAAAATTTCGAAAACTCTGATACGTTCCTGATCAGACTGCATTAACAATTTGCATCCTATAACAGGAGAGAGGACTCTATTGATATTCGACATTCCAGAAACATTTCTGGAACACGACATTAAAAACAAGAGTCATGAATCAACAAACCCTTTCTTATGAATTTGAACATTCCAACATAGGTTTGTATCAAATCACTATTAAGTACCAGGTTTGTATCACTTGAACAAATTTATGCTCCCTTAGTACCAGGTTTGTACCAATGGGTGATAAAATATGTTTCAATTGTAAATGGATTGCATCATGTTTGTTTGTAGTATGATCATTAAACTGATACAATTCGACGAGAGGAGATCGGACTGAGGAGTTTTGACCCAATCATGGAACTTATTGATCAGTGTTGATCTGATTGGTCACCGGACCGATCAGAGGGATCCTTGATCGGTCGGTGGACCGATCTGGGTTCAGACAGAAGGTTTTTCAGTTTCAGATTTCAGAAACCAATTTTAGTAATTCTGAAATCAGGTTTGTTTCAATTCTTAGCCATTCCCAAACCCATAATTCAATTGATTTTAATAACTTTGGTTCCAAACATGGGGTCTCTTAACCAAGTGTTATTCCATATCAAGAATTAAGAGTTTCTATGAGGAGAAACAACATATGTTTGTATCAATTTTGATGAATACGTTCTAAGTATGAACTTGAGTCCCAAACACAGGTTTATATCAAAGCATGATCAGTGGGAAATCAAACAAGTCATGGAACTTAAAACATCATAACCTATGTGATCATGTTGTTCTTAACCAAAATTAGGTTTGTGCCAATTCCAATGGATGATTAAAATTTCAAAACATGCTTATTTCACATCATAATCAATTTAAGTTATGTGTTCATCTTGTTCTTAATCAAAATGGGCATGTCATACATTAATGTTAATCATCCAAACATCAAAGTCATGAAATACTCATCTAGATTCATCTCCAAAATAATAAGAAAAGCTTAAGCTTAGGCCTTAAACTCATGTTCTTTGTCTAATCAGGTATTGTGAGATTTTCATAGTGATTTTCGAATTAGCACTAACTAATTCATGTGTCCATACTTGTTCAATAGCATGTCTTCATGTTCTATAACACACATAAGAAAATTATGACATACTCGATCATGTTTACCAAACAAAACACCTTAAGCTTGAGATAAGGCATATCATAAACCATAACTTGCAGGAAACTATAAATTGCAACAATAAACCTAATTGTCCTAAGCAATCCATGACAAGGGCAAGTTATGTGTTTCTCTAAACCCTTCATGCAATGTATAAAAATAATTTCCAAGGCTTGTTGACTCATTTTGAAACTAGTGTAACCTTAGCCTTGGGTTTGGAGCACCACTTATCAACAACCTATGTTGATAGATGCTCCCCCTCAATTTATGCTTATATAATTCTAAATATTGAGGTTTTAGGTACCCAAATTTTGGGACCTAAGGAATCTACAATGAATGACTTTGGCACCTATGCCTTAGTCAATTTCTTTTTAACTTTTTGAACCTTAGACTCATTTGATGATCTAAAATGGGTTCTAGACATCAATGACATGAAACTTGATTCTTTAGGTTGGTAACCTAAGCCAACCTTGTTGTAAATCGCTTTTTGTGAATTTAGTATCATGTCTAGAGTTTTAGAGCTAGTTGAAAACTTCTCAAGAATATTCTTGAGGTTTTCAACTTTGCTCTTCAAATCCTTATTTTCATCCTCAAGGAACTTATCATGCATAACATCAATTACCTCATCCTTAGAGGTTTTCAATTTTTCTACTTCAAATTTCAATGACTTAATCTTATTCTTTGATTTCTTTAACAATTTAGTTAAGCATGCTATCGTCCTATAGCATTATCTAACTCGGGAGTGATTACCTCTTCATCATCCGAAGATGATGAAGGCGCGGTTGAGGAGCTCCTTGATTCATTATTGCTCTCTTCTCTCGAGTCCTCTACTGCCATGAAAGCAAAATGATGGGAGTTCTTCTCCTCCTCTTCTTCCTTCTTCACCTTTCTTTTGTTACCTGCCACGCAAGCAAACCCTTTCTCTTTTGGGCTTGTGTTAGATATCTCGTGTAGCTCCATCTCACAAAATAAATCCTCTAACTTAACAAAAGATAAGTCCTTGGAAACCTTGTAAGCATCCACCATGGATGACCACAAGGCGTTCCTAGGAAAAGCTTTGAGAACTAACCTTACTAGATCCCGGTTTTCTACCTTTTCATTGATGGAGTGGAGGCCATTGAGGATCTCTTTGAATCTTCCATGGAGTTCACTTACCTTTTCATTTTCTTCCATGGACAGATTTTGGAGTTGACTATGAAGGAGGTCCTTCTTGGCTATTCGGGTGTCTCGAGTTCCTTCGTGGAGCTCAATGATATTGTTCCAAAGATCTTTAGCACTTGTAAAAGGACCCACCTTGATTAACTCCTCCTTGGTCAACCCGCATTGCAAAGTGACCACTGCTTTGGCATTTGCTTCACTCTTTCTTATTTGCTCAGCCGACCAATTTGAGAAGTCGAGATCTTTTCCTTCAACATCTCTTGGAGGGATGAAACCTTCTTTAACCGAGAACCAGATGCTCATGTTTGTCTTCAAATAAAACTCCATCTTCGATTTCCAATATTGAAAATTTGTGCCGTCGAAGAGTGGAGGTCGGTTTGTGCTCATTCCTTCTCTTCCAGCCATCTTGTTGATAACTCTCGGATGTTAAGCCGCTTGTACAGAGCCCCAAGCTCTGATACCACTTGTTGGAACTCGGATGGCTAGAGGGGGGGGGTGAATCTAGTCGGACACAAAACTTTTGAGGCTTTTGAAACTATTCTACACTTCAGAGTTACGCAGCGGAAGCAAATGCAGAAACAGAAAACTAAAAATAACAACCCAAAGCAAAGGAAAGCAAACCGACGCTAATACATCGATATACAAGGTTTGGGGATAACTTGCCCCTACTCCTTGGCGTGCCCGTAAGGTGGGTGATCCCTTGATCGTTGGCAGATCAAGCCCCGATGAACACCGGATAAGTTAGAGCCTCCTTCTCGGTGGAGAAACCTCTCCACAGATCTCACAGATGATTGATCTTGAGTACAAGAGATCACACAAGAAGGAACACTCACAATGATCTCATAGGAATGCAACAAGATCTCTCAAGCACAAAGCAACAGAGAGCACAACCCCACAGCAAAAACTTCACTCATTTTTCTGTCTTCCTTGTTGTCGCTCCTCTGCTTCCAGCCTCGTCTTAAGCCTCTGCTCCCATCACTAGGCCCTCCATCAGCATTCACTGAAGCCATAGCCTGACCCCCTGACTCCCTGAGCACTCAGTCCGCTGAAGACCCTCTCCAGCTGAGTCTCCATCACTTGTCAGCTACTCTACAGACGCCGTTGAGACCTGAAACAAGGAAACAACCAAACCTGCTCTAAGGAAAGCCTCCCATTGACTCTCCTCCAATGTTTGAATCATCCCTGTAAAGTCTGCACACTCCAATAGAAGCTTAGCAACTCATGTCAAACATAATCAGCAATGTATCAGAGAATCGGCAGAGAAAACAGTCGTGATCAGAGCTTCTGACAGCGTATTTGAATTAAAGTTCTGCTCCTGATCGGTCACTAGACCGATCAGGAAGGACCTTGATCGGTCACCAGACCGATCCAACAGTCTTCTGTACACTCTTGATTGGTCCCCATACCAATCGAACATTCTGCTGCACACTCCAGATCGGTCCCC
The DNA here is from genome assembly GCA_024364735.1 of Boesenbergia rotunda. Taxonomy (NCBI): domain Eukaryota; kingdom Viridiplantae; phylum Streptophyta; class Magnoliopsida; order Zingiberales; family Zingiberaceae; genus Boesenbergia; species Boesenbergia rotunda. The sequence continues at coordinate 222,308 of JAGFNQ010002514.1, forward strand.
AGACCAATCAGGCTGCGCCCTAATCGGTCACCAGACCGATCAGGCTGCTTCCTGACCGATCAGAAGTCATCATGATTGGTCATAAGGAGAATCTCGTGACACTTGATCGTTCTCTAGACCGATCTGAACAGTATCCCTGATCGATCACCAGACCGATCAGGAGTCGAGCAGTAAGGTTCCCAAAACCCACTGGATGCTCCCTGATCGGTCACCGGACCGATCAGGAGCAGAGCAGTATGGGAACTCAACCCACTTGTGAGCTCCCTAATCGGTCACCAGACCGATCAGGAGCCGTTCAGTGAGTGAAACGCATACTCCCTGATTGGTCACCAGACCGATCAGTCATCGCTGGATCGGTCACCAGACCGATCCACGAAGGAGCACCGTGCCAACTTCCCTGATCGGTCACCAGACCGATCCAGGGGCTCAAACCTAGCTCAACAAGCTAGGGTTTCACCCAACCTAGCCCTCCAAGCTAGGACTTGACCCTCCAAGTCAGGATTTCATCCAACCTAGCCCTCCAAGCTAGGACTTTTCACCTAACCCTCCAAGTTGGGACTTTTCACCTAACCCTCCAAGTTAGGACTTTTCACCTAGCCCTTTAAGCTAGGGCTTTTTACCCAACCTTCCAAGTTAGGACTTTTTCACACCTAGCCCTCCAAGCTAGGACCTGGCTTCACTCACCAGGATTTCATCTAACCTGGCTTCACTCACTAGGACTCGGCTTCACTCACCGGGATTTCCATCACCTGGCTTCACTCACCAGGACTCGACTTCACTCGCCGGGATTTCAATCACCTGGCTTCACTCACCAGGACCCGGTTTCACTCACCAGGATTTCAATCACCTGACTTCACTCACCAGGACCCGACTTCACTCACCGGGATTTCCATCACCTAGCTTCACTCACTAGGATCCGGCTTCACTCACCGGGATTTCCATCACCTGGCTTCACTCACCAGGACTCGGCTTCACTCATCGGGATTTCATGCCCAGTCCCCGACCAGGACTTAACCCAAATTCGCTCAACCAAACTTAAATCGTTGTCAACACCAAAATAATAATCGGGCCAGACTGCATCAACATTGGTTAGTATAAAACCCAACCATGATAGATTGGGTTTGGGTTACCGATCTAGAGTCTCCAAGGCCAACAAAAAGAAATATACTGGGAAGATATATGATCATGGCAAAAAGGAGAAGTCAAAGGATGGCAAGGGGGTGCCATCCAAAGGGAAAGAAAATGACTTAACCAAAGACAAGGTGTCTATGGTTAAGAGGGTTCATTTTGTAGGCCAAGAATCACCGGTGGCACACCGGTGTGGCCCAGTGTGGATTGAGTCACCTAGGGAGGTGGCTAAGGCTAAGAGCTCAAGGGGGAGCTCTTGGAGCCTTTAGGATCTATGGTAAATGAATCTCAAGAGTTTCTCTCCTAGAAAATTAGGTGAAATATGCCAAAAAGGGTTGGAAAACTTGGGTAAGTCTTAATCCTAGAGAATTGGCACAATAAAGGAGAGTTATAGAGGAAAAGGTGAAAATATGGTTATATTAGGTAAAATTATGTTTTAATGGATAAAAAACCATATATATCAGTGATAGAAATGAACTATAATCAAGCAGTGGAAGATGCATTGAGGAGAAGTCAAAATTAGAACTTTTGGGAGAAGTCTAATTGATACAATTTAGAAAGTTTTGAATTTTGTACCAATCTTGGGATTTAGAGTACATTTATTTGGAAACATATTTTCCCAAGTAGATATAGGATCCACAAATCTCCCCATGAAATTTTAGATTTTTTGGAGATTTGTGAAATTATCTAGGCATTTCTGAAATTGGGCTGAAAACCTGAAATTCAGGTATCAGTCGACTGCCCTGGGGGCAATCGACTGATCCAAAGTGAATTCAGCCCCGGGACCATTCTGTAAGGTTTGACAGCCGACTGCCCCAAGGCAGTCGACTGGTCAGTAGGTTTAAGGATAAAAGGCATTTTGGATGTTGGAAAATTACAAAATTGGATTATAGGATATGGATTTGGATTAGGATTCCTGATTATGAGTTCATACTCCTTGAATAAAGTGTTATCCCATGATTTATTAAGGCTTTATTAATATCTTAAATTCAAGGAAGTTTGATAAGTTTCCCATATGACTCTAGGATTAAGGGATATAAAGGAGAGGATTGAGGATAATTCCTTGTGTAAATTGATATTGGTTAGAATTGGCAAACACAAGGATTCATGAGTAGAGTTTAAAGTTGATACAAAATGTCAAAAGGATGTACCAAAAGTAAAGCACATTTGTATTTTTCATTGAATTATATTTTTCTAGGATAGGGTATATCCTAGCAAATGTGCTTGCAAATCTCTTTTAGGCTTTTCTAGGTTTTCTAGGATTTTCTAGAGGGTTCTAGGATAAAAACTTGGGTTGTTAAGTTAGGATTAACTTGACATGAAAAGGTTGTGATGTTAAGTTGGGGTATAACATAACTCGGGTTTATGGTGTCAAGTTGGGTAGATCTTCACCTAAGAAAATTGAAAATTGGGAGAAGGCATAGATTAAGGGGGAGGTTGCCTTGATTTTCATAGAAAATTTTTAGGTTTTGTGTCAAACTTGGGAATGGTCATAGATACATGGTGGAATGTATTTTTCCCAAGTAGGTATAAGTACCACAAAATGTTCTCCACAAAATTTGGAAATGTTTGGAGAGTTGTGGAATTTCTGGCGCAATTCTGAAATTGGCCAGAAAAACTGATATTCAGCGTATCAGGCGACTGCCCTGGGGGGCAGTCGATTGGCCAGGGCTGATTTGTGTATCAACAGCTAGTTTGGGGTCCAAATGATGAAAAACAAGTGTATAGGGGGGGTTCGTACACCGTGTTTAGGATCATTGGGGATTGAAAGAACCAATAATTAGGATATTGTTGGGCTCTTTTTGATGTTAGGCAAAGGAGGAGCAGTGTTGGGTTTAAGTTAGGAAACCAAACACTCCTTTGCTAGAAACCCTAGGTTTAGGGGGAGCATGGTTGCTCCATTCTTGGCGTAAGGGGAACTTTGGAGAGGTTTTTAAAAAGCCTTTGTAAGTCCAATGTGTAGGGGAGCTTTGGAGAAGCTTTAAAAAGCCCAGTTTAGTGATAATTCCTAACTTGGAGGGTTAGGTGTGGAAAAGTCCTAACTTGGAGAGTTAGGTGTTGAGATGCCTTGGGATAGGATCTATGTATGCATTGCATATGCATTGACGGTGTAAGTCCAAGATGGAGTCTTGGCAACGTAAGTCCAGTTGTTTGTTTTAGCATGGTTTTTGCTATTGACTACTATTTTGCTTTCCCTAACTTAAACGTATTGCCAAACATCAAAAGGGGGAGATTGTTGAGGCAATCTGTTGTCCGGAGTGACCAAGTATTTTGATGTTTGGGCAAAGGGTTTAAGTTAGGTTTACTCTTGTGTTCTTATATGTGTATGTTGAGTGTGCAAGTTGTACAGGTTACACATATGGACTTGGCTGGACGACCTCAGTACGGTGAAGGGTGGCATGGAGACAAGTTGGAGGCTTGTGTGCACCCGAGGGACCTTGGTGGAGCAGGGACGATGAGCTGAGGGGTGCGGACTTCGAGGCATGCGTGAAGGATGGCATGGAGGCAAGCTGGAGGCTTGTGTGCATCCGAGGGACGGGAGCCGAAGATGAAGAGGGCGTGAAGGCAATAGTCGAGGCTGCTAATGAGAAGTCAGTAGAGTCATGAGGGTACGAGTGCTGTGTGACTGTACTCGGGAAATCCTAGGGTTCGAGTGCGGAGTGGAATGTACTCGGGAAGGGTAACCTAAGGTGGGTGAGTAGACCAATCGACTGGCCTGGGGGTAGTCGACTGATGAAACTCACAGAAGGGTTTCAGCCCTGGACTAGTCGACTGCCCTGGGGCAGTCGACTGGTAGGTGGCTGGTGAGTTGGCTGAAAATTCGAACGTTGGGGTTGCAACGGTCGAATTTCAGTGGCACCAGTCGACTGCCCTGGGGGCAGTCGACTGATGGCGAGGGTTTCAGCCCAAGTCCTATTTAAAGAAAACTTCGTGGTGGCTGAGATTCTTGACGAATCTTGTCTTGGTTAAAGGCAAGATAGTAGTCTTTGTGCTCAGAGGTTTGCTTGGGATTGTGGCGAGGCTTCTCCACCCACAAGGAGCGACAAGAGCTAGCCGGAGGTTATCCAGGGAGTGATCCACCGACGGATTCTTGGATTAGTCACCCGTCCGGGGTGGATACCAAGTAAATCTTCCATGTTAGCATTGGTTAGTATTGTCTTATTGTTTTTAGTGTATATTCCGCTTGTGCAACTAACTATGTAGGAAGAAAGACTTCGAAGAAACACTATTTACCCCCTCTAGTGTACAGAATCGATCCTACACTTTCTCGTTCGAGATTGTTGAAGACCCCATGCCCAAGCAGTTTCGCGGGCCGGGGATCCCTAATTATGATGGGAAGACGAATCTAGAGGATCACGTTTGTAAGTTCGAGAATGCGGCACTCCTGCACCAGTATACTGACGGTGTGAAGTGCCGGGTGTTCTTGAACACTCTCTCTGGAGCAACTCAGCGGTGGTTCTAGAGGCTGCCACATGGTTCCATCAACTCCTTCGTGGAGTTCAAGACAACCTTCCTCCACCATTTCGTGAGCAGCCGTCGCTACCAGAAGACGACACTTAACCTGTTCGCCCTCAAGCAAAAGCCTAAGGAACCACTAAAGGAGTACATCCAGAGGTTCAACCGGGTGGCACAGGATGTGCCTAGCGCAACATCAAAGATACTCGTCAGTGTTTGTACCCAAGGGCTCGCTGAAGGGAACTTCTTCCAATCTTTGGTAAAGAAGCCCCCTGCCAGTTTCGATGATTTGCTGGGATGCTCCGTCAAGCATGTTAACGTGGAAGAAGTACAGTACGCCCGTCGCAAGGATCCAGTCGGAGCCCCTCCTCCGGCGGTTCCCCAATCAGATAAGAGAGAGCCCCCGGCCCCGACCCGGGGAAAGGAACTTCACCCCAGGAAGGACCAGTGGGCTGGTAGGCACCGGATGGTAGAGGCGGTAGACACCGAGCAGCTAGAGCCATCACCAAGGTACTGCAGTTACCATGGCAGCTCGACACATTCCACTGAAGAGTGTCACGCCTTGAATAAGAAGTTCGGCGAGGAGGCAGACACCAAACCTCAAAGGAAGTGGAATAAGTTAGGGTACCGTAGAAGGTCTCCACGGCGAAGTTTCTCTCCTCGGCGACAGCATGTAGGGGGAAACGAGGCTCGGTCTCGATCTCGATCATGATTGCGAGGTAGGAGTTGGGGGCCTGCACCCCGAAGATCTCTCTCCTTGGAGAGAGACCCCCAGAAGGGCAAGGCCTGGATATGGATGTGTGCGATTATCATCATCGGCTGAATTTGATTGATTATTATTGGGGGCCTGCTATGTTGATGATTATGTAAGAGTGCTGGGTTGTATGCTGTATTAGGCTGGGCTGGGCTGTTTTGCACGTTGTATGGGGCTGGGCTGGACTTGTGTGTGCTGTATTGGGCTGGGCTGGCCTGTATGTATGCTGTCTGGGGTATGCTGTATTGGGCTGTCTGGGGTATGCTGTAATGGGATGGGCTGGGCTGTGTGTATGTTGGATTGGGCTGGGATGTGTGGGCTGTATGTGGGATCGGGCTGGGATGTGTGGGCTGGGATGTGTGGGATGTGTTGGCATGTGATTGATTGATTGTGTGTGCGATGAGGTGAATAGATCCACCATTATGATCTATCTAGTCCGTGGCAAACGGCCACGGTAAAGACGCGCCAAATCCGTTGATGGCTGGGGCTTTGCCAAAAAGCCTTTTTGGGTGTATAGGTCCACCATAGGCCTATCTAGCCCGTAGGACCGGCTACGGTAAAGGCACAACAAATCCGTTGATGGCTGGGGCTTTGCCAAAAAGCCTTTTTGGGTGAATAGGTCCACCATAGGCCTATCTAGCCCGTAGGACCGGCTACGGTAAAGGCAAAACAAATCCGTTGATGGCTGGGGCTTTGCCAAAAAGCCTTTTTAGGTGAATAGGTCCACCATAGACCTATCTAGCCCGTAGGACCGGCTACGGTAAAGGCAAAACAAATCCGTTGATGGCTGGGGCTTTGCCAAAAAGCCTTTCTGGGTGAATAGGTCCACCATAGGCCTATCTAGTCCATAGTACCGGCTATGGTAAAGACACGTCAAATCCGGTTGTGGCTGGTCACTTGCCAAAAGTGAACTTCGGGTTTCGGTTACCTCTTGGCATCAGACTTGGAGCAGGCTGGAAACTGGTTAGAGGCAGCTGTGGCACCATTTCTGAGATGGATCAGCACATAGATGGAACCTGCATGGAGATATGATGCAGGTGGTAGAAGGGTCAGTGGAAGCGCGCTTCTGATTGGAGGGCTTGGTATTTATGAGATGGATAGTGGCATGAGTGAGCTGTTGATTGTAGCACTCATGGTTGGTACTTGTGAGATTTTGAGGATACACTTTTGTAGTATCCCTGGATATCTACTTGGATCTGACACTTCGTCAGAAACAAACAGATATCCAAAGGGTACATAGACATATGTACCATTTTCCTTGATGATATATTTACCTTTCATCAAAAAAAAAAAAAAAATAGAAGGGCAAGGCCCCCATGCGGGGTCCGCCCTCAGGTCATGTGGGAGTCATCTCTAGGGGACCTACTGGAGGGGACTCCAACCAGGCCAGGAAATCTTACACCCGGCGATTGAAAAACTACTCTATCGGTACGAGCCGGAGCCAGGAGCTGGGGTCCACAATATCCTTCGGGTCGTCCGACCTTGAAGAAGTAGAAGTTCCCCATGAGGACGTGATAGATTCCATTTTTTATTGATCATTTGAGTGGATTAAATCCCTGTTTGATCTATGTTTTTATTGCTAAAATTGTGAAATTGCCCTAGGTTTTAGAACTTATTTATATTTTGGACTTAATTGCAAAATTACATATATTTGAGTTCATTGGCCACTAAATTCTTAATATATTTTTTTGTAGGCATCCAGGTTCAAGGATCTAGGGCGTATTGGGTCAAATCCGAGTCGGAAGTGACCCGGATCAGATTATCAAGATTACGATTGAATCTGGGCCGTTCGATTCGAAAGCGGCTAGATCTGAGCCATCCGGGACGATCTGAAGCCATCCAAGCTAGGGCTAGGGTTGATCAAGCACCCTGATCAAGATCTGAAGGTTTCATCACAATCAGAGCTCAATCGACCGTTGGATCAAGCAAGGAGGGCTCTAGAGCGTCCATTCACAGATAGAGTTGATCTGGACCATCCGTTGCATATCTGGAGGATCCGAGCTACCACAAGGCAGATCCTGACCCCAGATCATCATCATAAAAGTTTGGCTCAAATCAGACCAAGATCTACCGTTGGATCCCCTCCAATCAATCACAGCCGTCCAATGGTTATGTATTTAATCAGATTTTCTGCGCAGCTCACCCTCGTCGCGTCTTCACTGTCTTCGCCGTTTTCCCTCAGTTCTTCGTGTTCTTAGCCATTTCTTGATCAAAGAAGGCGTGACCACCTCGATTTCAACTGAAGTTCATCATCTGAATCTGAGGAAGGCAGCATCAACCGAGATTCCAGCTCAAATTTCATCCGGACAGGGCTTGTTGAGGGTTTCGCAATCTCTGTGGTCCGAGCGCTGCGATCTTCGCCACAATCCATTTCCGATGATCTGAGGCACTTGTAGGGGTTCTCAAGTGACCTCAGATTGTTTCCAAATCACCATCGCAGCTCCGCAAACGAAGATCGAAGCATTTGGATTGGAATTCTCCCAGCTGAAGCAGTTTGAGCAGAATCGATGTTTGAAGCTGTTTTTCCACTGATTTGCTGTGCCTAGGGGTTCGAAGCCGGTTCTTGATTGACAACCAAGAAGATCCTGAGCTCGGGAAGAATCGAGGAGTAGTTTAGATCATAAATTTTCATTGTTTAGTTGCAGTTTTTAACTCTGCCGAATCTGCTCTGTTTTTGATTTCATTGTCAGTTACTGTCATTCACGAATTCAAGTTCTTAGCTGTAGTTTAGCTCTAATTCCGCAAGTAGAGTAATATAGAAACTTCTTTAGTGAATTATTAGATCAAATTTCAGCTTATTACTTGTTCAAATTGCTGCGTGCCAATTCCATGGTTGCGTGCCAAGTTCTTTGCAGAGTATCAATCTGTTCAGCTTTTTTTTTAACTAGTTTTTGCTAGGTAATTGCTAGCTAAGTTTCCTTGCATCTAGGTTAGTTTCTTTAATTTGTTTTGCACTAGCTAGTTTAGCTCTTTATCTTTTGCGAGAACTAAAATCAGTAGCTAATCTTTGAATTTCTGAACATCAAGCTAATTTCTTCATATCATCATTTCTGAATTTGCTTTTATTTCTCCAATTCTGATTTCAGTTCCAATTTCTCACTTTAATCTTGTTTAGTTCTTCCCTTAATACCTGTGTTTCCTAATTGAATCCACAGCTTGAAAAGTGGAGCCGAGAAAAATGCTGAATTTGTAAGTTGAGTTAGAGTTTGGTACAAGAAGATTGCCTTTTTGCGTGCCAACTGAATTACAATTTTTGCAACCTGAATTTCATTTAGTTTTGTGGCATGTGACCGCATTCGGAATCAATAAGTTAGCTGTCATTCATTTTTGAATTGTGTTGGCAGTGGTTAGCTTCCAAAATTTGAGTTAGTTTGAGTTAACATGTGTAGCTTGTTTAATTTCCGAAAGGCATAAATAGCAATTGCTTTGGGCTTGATTTGCTTCAGATAACTTCCATCACACTTTCGATTTCTTTCCATCAAAGTTACTGCGCATTTGAATTTAAGCTTGCTTTCTAAACTTCGGTTACATCTGATAGCTTGACTCGATTTCTATTGGTTGAAGTATCAAGTGCCATCTCTTGCTTAGTTCCATTGTTCACCTTCCTTCATTTTCATTTACAATTAAAAACCAAAATCCCATTATTTATTTGAAACCCAAAAACGACACATATCCACAAGTTTGAATCACACAACATCAACTAGCCCCGAGAAAAATACGACCTGTGGCCCCTATATTACGTTTTCATACTTTTGATTGTAAAAGGGTTTCCAGCATTTTATTTATTCATTTTACATTTAAATTTGATGAGCCCATACATTTCGTGACAAATTAATCTAGTATATTTGGGCTTGTCAAATTTTTGGCGCCGTTGCCGGGGACTTGTTAGTTGACTTGTTTGATTTTAGCTTGTGTACGTATTTCATATCATTCTTGATTTGTTTTTGTGCTTATTGCCATATCTTTTGATTTGATTTTATCTGATTTTATCTTTTTATCCACTGTTACTGCGATTAGTTTTGTTTTTATGACCAGGTCTCTAGGTGCTGAATTAGAAGATTTCGATCCTGAGATTGAGAGGACCTTCAGAGTCAGGAGGAGCCAGGCCATTCTTACTGAGACTACAGATATCCCTCCACTTCAGACCATCTCCACTCACTCAGGCAGTGACATGGCAGACCACCAGAGAACCATGAAGGAGCTTGCAGCACCTGACGCGGCATTTCAGTACTCCAGCATAGCTTATCCAGAGCTAGGGGGTAATTTTGAGTTAAAATCTGGACTCATAAATTTGCTGCCAAAGTTTCAGGGTTTATCTGGGGAGGATCCAAACCGACACTTGCACGAGTTCCATGTGGTGTGCTCTACTATGAAGCCTCAGGGCGTTTCTGAAGAAGACATTAAGTTGAAAGCATTTCCTTTTACTTTGACTGGGGCTGCTAAGGATTGGTTGTATTATTTGCCCACTGGACATGTTGCTAGTTGGATTGAAATGAAGAGAGCATTTTTAGAGAAGTTTTTTCCAGCATCAAGGACCGCCATTATCAGAAAAAGTATCTGTGGGATTCAACAAGTGGTTGGAGAGTCCCTTTATGATTATTGGGAGAGGTTCAAGAAGTTATGCTCTAGCTATCCTCAACACCAAATTAGTGAGCAACTTCTTGTGCAATATTTTTATGAAGGTTTATTACCTATGGATAGGAGCATGATTGATGCGGCGGCAGGAGGAGCCTTGGTAAACAAAACTCCGGAGCAAGCTAGAGTACTCATTTCTAACATGGCGGAGAATACTCAACAATTTGGGAGTAGAGCACTCACTACAAGAGGGGTTCATGAAGCTCAAGTATCGCCTAATGAACAAAAAGAAAGCAAGAGTTCCTTGTTGGAGAACCAATTGACGGAGTTGGCATCTTTAGTGAAGCAAATGGCAGTGAACAATGTGAACCAAGCCTCAAATTTAACAACAACTTCATTTCCAAATCAAGTTACAAGAGTATGTAGCATTTGTTCAAGCCAAGAACATTATTCGGATCATTGTCCAAATCTCCAACAAGATGAATCGGTTGCGGCTTTGGCTAGAGCTCCATTCCAACAAAGAAATGACCCCTACTCATCTACCTACAATCCGGGTTGGAGGGACCACCCAAATTTGAAGTATGGTAACACTTTTTACCAAAAACCGCCTTCCAATCGTCAAATTCAGCAAAATCAATATTCACAGCAGCCACAGCACAGTTTCCAGCCACAAAATCAATATTCACTGCAGCCACAGCACAGTTTTCAGCCTTCCCAGAATTTTCAGGACACAATTCAGCAACAATACCAACCTGTGCAACAATTCAGCAGCCTTTCAGCAATTACCAGCCACCAAATCAACCTCCACAGCAATTCCAACAATTTCAGCAACCTACACATCAATTCCAGCAAAGTTTCCAAAATTTACAGCAGCCATCTTCCACCTTTCCAACCCCACAAAAGTCATATGCAAGCTATGGGAGCTCTAGTGGTTTCAATTCGCAACAACAACAACAAAAGGTGGAGGATATGTTTCAGCAAATGATGCAACAACAACAAGCTTGGCAACAACAAACACAACAACAACAACAAGCTTGGCAACAACAAACACAACAACAACAACAAGGTTGGCAACAAAACATTGAGAGGCAATTAGGGCAATTGGCGAGTGGAATTAACCAAAATCAAGCTCAAGGATCCAGTCAACTTCCTTCCCAAACCGTTCCTAATCCCAAAGGAAATGTGAGTGCTATAACTTTGAGAAGTGGGAAGGTTACAACATCACCGAAGAGTCCAAGAGCAGAATTTTCAAGAGACTGGACAGCTTCTCAAATTCCGGCCCAAAATAACACTGAAATGAGTTCAAATTCGGCTGATTCCACCCCTAGCACGTTCCCAACTCAGTCCTCAAGCAACCCTCCAAATTTGGTGAAAAACGGAGAAGAAATCAATGTCGAGACGCATGGGACAGCAGCTGCTACGCATGGGACAGCAGAGCAGAATTCAGTTTCACCATTTTCGGCAAAAGTTGATGATTTTAGGGTTCCTTTACCCTTTCCACAGCAGAGAGTACATGCCAAAAAGCAAGTGGAAGAAGAGAAGGCCAAAGAGTTTCAAGAACTTGAGAATCTTTTTAGCAAAGTGCAGGTAAATGTGCCATTGCTTACCATGATCAAGCAAATTCCTAAATACGCTAAGTTTCTCAAAGATTTGTGCATTCACAAGAAGAGGTTGAAGGGGAATGAGTTAGTTAACATGGGCAAGAATGTTTCAGCATTGTTTCAGCAAATTCCTCAGAAATGCGAAGACCCAGGAGTTTTTACTGTACCTTGTGAGATTGGAAGCAGTTTATTTCAGGATGCTATGTTAGATTTGGGTGCTTCTATCAATGTGATGCCTAGGTCAGTTTTTCAGATGTTGGGCATAGGCCCTTTACAGCCTACAGGAGTAGTGATTCAGCTGGCTGACAGACGCCAGACTCACCCAGCCGGAATGATTGAGGACGTGCTTGTTAAGGTGAAAGAGTTGATCTTCCCAGCTGATTTTTACATATTGGACATGGAGGGAGATTTCCTTGCACATAGATCTCCACTCATCCTTGGGAGACCATTTTTGAAGACCGCCAGAACGAAGATTGATGTACATGCAGGGACACTTTCCATGGAGATAGGAGATACAGTAGTCCAGTTCAGTCTTCTTGATGCTATGAAGCATCCGAGGGAGGATCACTCTGTTTTGCGTATTGATGTTGCTGAGGAGTTGGTTGGTGTAGATGCCCTTGCTGAGAAGATTTTTTCTGATATTCATGAGTGTGACCTGAGCTCTATAGATGCAGGAGATGTTATATCTGCAGGAGGAGCTGAGTTTGGATCCGTTTCTGGACCTCTTACAGTTGAGGGAGATTTCATGAGTGTAGGGGATTGCACTGAGCCCCAGGGATCACTCTTGATGGTTGATGTGTCAGGAGAGTCAGAGAGTAGGTATGTAAGTGTAGGGGATTGCACTGAGCCCCAGGGATCACCCATATCTACTGAGCAGTCAGAGCCTGAGTTGAAGCCTTTGCCAGCACACTTGAAGTATGCTTATTTGGGAGAAGATCAGCAGCTACCTGTCATCATTGCCCAGAATTTAGAGCCAGAGCAAGAGGAAAAATTATTAGAAGTTCTGAGGCAGCACAGAAAAGCTATAGGGTGGACACTTGCTGATATTTCTGGGATCAGTCCTGCTATATGCATGCATCGGATACACTTAGAAGAAAATATGAAGCCCGTGAGACAACCACAGAGAAGACTCAACCCTTCGATTCTTGATGTAGTAAAGAAAGAGGTGACTAGACTTTTACAGGCAGACATCATTTACCCTATTTCTGATAGCAGATGGGTGAGTCCCATTCATGTGGTTCCCAAGAAATCAGGAGTTACAGTGGTGGCAAATGAAGACAACGAGTTGGTGCCCACAAGAGTGAAAAATGCATGGAGGGTTTGTGTGGATTATCGGAAGCTGAACCAAGCCACGAGGAAGGATCATTTTCCCTTGCCCTTTATTGATCAGATGTTGGAGAGATTGGCGGGGAAGTCACACTATTGCTTTTTGGATGGATACACAGGATATTTTCAAATTTGCATAGATCCGGAAGATCAAGAGAAGACCACCTTCACTTGTCCTTTCGGTACATTTGCTTACAGACGGATGCCATTCGGACTTTGCAACGCTCCAGGGACCTTCCAGCGGTGTATGGTAAGCATTTTTGGTGAGTTGTTAGAACACTGCATGGAAGTATTCATGGATGATTTTTCTGTTTTTGGCACATCCTTTGATTCATGTTTAGATAATTTATCTAGGGTTTTGCATAGATGCATCGAGACTGATCTGGTTCTTAATTTTGAAAGTGTCATTTTATGGTTGAGCATGGCATTGTTTTAGGTCACATAGTCTCTAGGAGAGGTATAGAGGTAGATCCTGCAAAAACAAGTGCTATATCTTCTTTATCTTACCCCGTATGCGTACGGGATGTTCGATCTTTTCTTGGACATGCAGGTTTCTACAGGAGATTTATTAGAGACTTCAGTAGAGTTGCTCTCCCATTGTCTCGATTATTGCAGAAGGATGTGGATTTTTATTTTGATGCAAAATGCAAGGAGGCTTTTCAGAGGTTGAAGGAGGCTCTTATCACTGCACCTATCATCAGATCACCAGACTGGAGCCTACCTTTTGAGTTGATGTGTGATGCCTCGAACCATGCAGTAGGAGCACACTTGCACAGAGAGTAGATGGGGCACCATATGTTATTTCTTATGCTCAAAGACCTTGGATTCAGCCCAAGCCAATTACACCACTACAGAAAAGGAGCTTCTTTCCATTGTTTTTGCTTTAGATAAATTCAGATCATATTTATTGTGTTCTCATGTTGTTGTGTTTTCTGATCATGCAGCACTGAAATACCTCCTGAAGAAGCCAGATGCGAAGCCTAGGCTTATTAGATGGATGCTACTACTACAGGAGTTTGACTTGGAGATACGGGACAGGAGTGGCAAGGAAAATTTGGTAGCAGACCACTTGAGCAGACTGGAGGGAGATGGAGATCCCACGGCCATAGATGATGATTTAGAGATGAGCAGCTTTTACAGCTGCATGGTGAGTCACCTTGGTATGCAGACTTAGTGAATTTTCTTGTAGCTCATGTTTTTCCTACACACTTTTCGAAAGCTCAAAGGGATAAGTTTAAAAGTGATGCAAAATATTATGTGTGGGATGATCCTTACTTGTGGAAGTTCTGTAGTGATCAAATCATTAGGAGATGTGTACCAAATTATGAGTTTCATTCTGTACTCACTTTTTGTCATTCTTCAGCATGTGGTGGGCATTTTGGACCACAAAGAACCGCTAGGAAAATTTTAGAATGTGGATTGTACTGGCCCACCCTTTTTAGAGATTCATATAGATTTTGTAAATGTTGTGATAGATGTCAAAGAACAGGAAACATAAGTGCTAGAAATGAAATGCCTCAACAAACTATTTTATATTGTGAGATATTTGATGTGTGGGGTATAGATTTTATGGGACCATTTCCTGCTTCTTTTGGATTCTTGTATATTCTTTTAGCTGTTGATTATGTTTCAAAATGGGTGGAGGCCATTCCCACCAGGACTGATGATTCATCTGTTGTTGTTAGTTTTGTCAGGTCACACATTTTTTGCAGGTTTGGAATTCCAAGAGCAATCATAAGTGACCAAGGATCCCATTTTTGCAATAAACACATGAAGGCTCTTCTTAATAAGTACAGGGTTGTACATAAGGTTTCTACTGCTTATCACCCCCAAACAAATGGACAAGCCGAGGTGTCGAATAGAGAAGTCAAATCCATTTTGGAAAAGACCGTGGGACCTAATAGGAAGGATTGGAGCAAAAGGCTTGAAGAGGCACTATGGGCATATCGCACCGCTTATAAGACACCCATTGGAATGTCACCTTATAGACTTGTGTATGGAAAATCATGCCACTTACCTGTAGAGATTGAGCATAAGGCGTACTGGGCAGTTAAAGCTTGCAATTTTGATGCTACTAAGGTGGGAGAAGAAAGGAAGTTGCATCTTCAAGAACTTGAAAAAATCCGGTTGGAAGCATTTGAGAATTCAAGGATTTACAAGGAGAAGACTAAGAAATTTCATGATAAGCATATTGTGAACAAAGAATTTCAAATTGGTGACAAAGTGCTATTATACAAGTCAAGACTCAAATTGATCAAAGGTAAGTTGAGGTCAAGATGGGAGGGTCCATTTTTTGTAACTAATGTTTTTCCCTATGGAGTGGTAGAGATTCAAGAGGAGGCCACGAGTCAAGTGTACAAAGTAAATGACCACCGGCTCAAGAAATTCCATGAAGAGGTCAAGGAGTTAGAGGTGGATGGAGTGGACTATATTGATGCCATATACCCAACTTAAAAGGGGAGTTCACTAAACTTTACACTCATTTTTCTTTGTATATACCATTTCCTTACTTGTTGCAAGAATAACTTTATGTTTGTGTGCGCAAGAAGTTTTCTCAAGTAGATACCTTTAAGTTCCAAATAAATTCTTCATTGTAAATACCATATCTTTTCTCTTAGCACATTTTCATGGTTCTAGAAATAAATTCTTTCTCTTTTTGAAGTAAGTAGTTAATAATAAATGCTTAAGATACAATACATGAATAAAATCATTGTAATTACCATGTATTTCATTTTAGCACTTTTTATTGCATGATTAGAAATAAATGTATCCCTTAGGTTTTCTCCATAGCATTTTAGAGTCTTTTAGAAAATAAATTAAATTTGGTTGTCAAAACTTAGAATTTGAGTTCATGGATGAAATCTTGGATGCTTGAGTATGATTTTGCTTTGGATTCTTAATTGAGAATTTGAGATGAATTATTTTTTACCTAGTGAGATTAGCCTTTTTATTTGTACACACATGTTATTTGCTCTAGAACTTGCTTAGGTTCTTTAAAATCATATTTCAATGTTGGATCACATCTATAGAGACTAATCACTTTGTTTACTTTTCCATCAACTTTGACAAAAATCATTTTACTATTTGCCTTTCCTTATTCCTAATTCTAACCCCAATTTTTCTATGGATTTGTTTGCGGGATTTTTCTTGAGCTATTTTGCCCGAGACGGACAAAGTTTTAAGTGTGGGGGAGTGATTAGTGATTTGGAATAATTTCTCATCAAGGATGCATTTAAACTCGAAAAAAAAA
>JAGFNQ010002514.1:246419-267243 GCA_024364735.1 Boesenbergia rotunda
GGCTGCTAGGCACGAAATCCTAAGACCTGGCGAAGGGCTGCTGGGCACCTAGTGAAGGGCTGCTAGGAGTCTAAGACCTAGTGAAGGACTGCTAGGCACCAGGCGAAGGACTGCTTGGTACCGAAGACCTGGCGAAGGATTGCTAGGCACCAGGCGAAGGACTGCTTGGTAACGAAGACCTAGCGAAGGGCTGCTAGGCACCTGGTGAAGGACTGCTAGGCTTTGAAGATCTGGCGAAGGGATGCTAGGCACCTGGCAAAGGGCTGCTGGGTAAAAGTCTAACCGAAGGACTGGGTGGCAACCATCTCCTGATAGGAGTAGGTGAAAGGCGCGTTCTCGAGGGGGGGGGGTGAGAACTTGCGTCGGTTCGACCTAGGGTTTCATGGAGATCCGAAGTCCGAACCATGTCCTTAAGGCTAATATTATATGTATATGTGCTTTGTGTTTGTGTATCTTGCAGGTACCAAGATTGGAAGACAAAGCAAGAAAAAAAACAAGGGTGGGAAGCCTTGAAGCAGGGTGCCCCCATGCATCAAGGGCTCCCCCATTGATGGGGGCGCCCAAGACAAAGGTGAAAAATGCAGGTTAAGTGAAGCAGGCAAAATAGGCTTCAAGCAGGGCACCCGGGAGGTCCGGGGCGCCCGGGTTCAAAGCTGTATTTGCTGTTTCGAGTCCGAAACACAGATAAGCCTTCATGAGGGCGCCCGGGAGGTCCGGGGTGCCCTGGTCAAAGGTTTTATCAGCTACGGTGAGGTCGGTGCGGGGATAAGGTTTGACCGAGTTCATAGGGGCGCCCCCGACGTCCAGGGCGCCCCCAGGAGTGCTATAAAAGGGGCTTCGACCCCTCTGCTTCAAACACAACTGCTGTAAGCCATTTTGATCATTCTGACCGATGACAACGTGCTAAAGACGAGGCTCTACGACTGGGAGGCTCCAGGAGGAAGTGCACGGCACTTCGGAGGTCCAGATCGGTCGAGTTTCAGATCTTGTTTGTTCGGTTTGATTTTATTGTTCCAAATTCAATTCAGTTATCTTTTTTATTGTAATCTTGCACTGTAAGACGGGGTTCTCCGCCTCCGAAAAGTCCGGAATAGAGACCAATAGTGGACGGGTGTTCTCGTGCATAGGCCTTGGATGTACTGACCCTAGGGGGTCGGGAACCAAGTAAAAATCCCGCGTGCAATCTGTGTTGGTTTTTATTTTCTTTGTTCTGTTTATTTTCCGCTGCACTAACGCTCTGAGTCTAGAACGAAGACTCGAAAGTCTACGGTTTTCTACGACAAGTCTCTAACGGTCGATATTCACCCCCCTCGATCGACGGCACCGGTCCTACAATTGGTATCAGAGCAAGGCCGCTCTTCACCGGACTAACCGCCGACAGAGCAACGACGCCAGGAGTTGAGGGGGAGCCCAGGGGTGAATTAGGTACAATTTTTTTAATGTCCACTTTTAAGTTCTATATTATTTGTTTCATGTGCAGGGAGAGAGGGCACTATAAAAATTAGTGCCCTACTCGTAAGACTCGATCTACACCACCGGCGATAAAGGAAACACCAGCACCAGGAGTCCGGAAAAAACAAGGATCACGTACGATGCTTCAAATGCGAGAAGTACGGACACTACAAAAACAAGTGTCCGACAAAGGTACGTAAAATTTATGTTCCAAAAATCTTACAAATTCCTGCACTGTCTATTAATAACTTAGTTAATTTTTCTGATAAATTAGATTTACTACATAGTAAAATTAATTTTTTGCATGTCAAATTAGAAAATGCAGATATGACAAAAATATCAGAAATTAACTATTTAATCCAGAACATCAATTTAGTAATTTCTAAAATAAATTATGATAATGCTAATTCTGATAATTTTAATTCTGATTCTGATAATGTTAATTCTGATAATTTTAATTATGATTCTGATAATGTTAATTCAGATTCTGATAATGTTAATTCTGACCATCTTAATTCAGATAAATTTAATCCTAAGAATAAATCCGAAATTAATTCTGAAAATCCTAAGAATAAATCCGAAATTAATTCTGAAAATCTTAAGGATAATCTGGAGATTAATTTTGATTTTCTTGAAAATATTGAAGATGTGTCTCAGGATAATTCTGAGGATAATTTTGAAGATAAAATTCTTCTAGATAATAACTTAATTATAGATAATCTTGAAAGTTATTACAAAACTTTAACTAGTGGCCCATTTTACTCCACTTACTTTGAGGATATTGAAAGATCTAATCTTGAGGAGGATATGTAACTATTTAAGATAAAAGTTATAGTTAATAAAATTCACAAAGGTTCAAATAAATCCGAATTATTAGAAAAACTTGAAAAGATAGATAAAGATGAAGAAGAAATTTTCGAAATAATGAAAATGATGAACTTAAACCCACAACTATTAGTTAATCATTATAATCTTAATTATTCAAATTAATTAAATCTTAATTAAATCAATTAAATTCAATTAAATCTTAATTAAATCAATTAAAATCAATTAAATCTTAATTAAATCAGTTAAATTCAATAAAATCTTAATTAAATCAGTTAAATTCAATTAAATCTTAATTAAATCAGTTAAATTCATTTAAATCTTAATTAAATCAGTTAAATTCAATTAAATCTTAATTAAATCAATTAAATTCAATTAAATTTTATTAAATCAATTAAATTCAATTAAATCTTAATTAAATCAATTAAATCTTAATTAAATAAATTAAATTCAATTAAATCAATTTAATTCAATTAAATTCAAATTATTTCAATTAAATTCAACTTAATTCAAATTAAATCCTAATTAAATTAAATTATCCTAATTCAAAATAAATCTAATTAAATTAAATTATCTTAATTCAAATTAATTCTAATTAAATTAAATTATCTTAATTCTAATTAATTCAATTAAATCTTAATTAAATCAAATACAAATTAATTAGTCCTTAATTAATTCTTAATTTAAGTAATCCTTAATTAATTTAACTTTAAATAATTCTTTTTTTAACACTAACTCGTAAATAACTTAAACTCAAATTAAATAAAATCCTACCCAAACCACAATAATTAATTTAAGAAAATTAAATATGTCAAAGTGGGTTGACATATTCGTGGGTCCACACGACATGTATCAAATCGGGAATTTGATACATCTTTAGAAACTTAAATAAAATTATTTGACTTGTTTGACTCATGCATAACTGCCATGACATGCATCTTCTATTTTTCATATACATATGTCATGTCATTCATACTTAAATTTACGCATGATTTAGAATGGTTATAGGAAAAAGATAATTGAAATTTGAAAACCTAGTATTGGGTGAAGGTGAGATGATAGTACGTTAGGGAAGCCTTTTCTAATAAGGTCAAGTATACTCTACTTTGTCTGTTTAGACTGGTGGAACTAGCCGAAGCTACCGATCCAAGATCCAAACTAGTTAGACCAAAATTTCTCAAAAAGTAATTTTGAAAATAAAATTTCACTAAAAGGTTTTGTCAAGGAAAGGGTTGATGATCCAATAAGGCTACGGCCAAAGAAGGCCTTGTGCCTCGCCAAGACCTGGAAGCCAATTTTTGAAATTCAAATTCAATTTACTCTTTGTCAAATTTGAATCTAACATAAATTTCAATTAAATATTAGATTTAATAATGAATTAAGGAAAATAATTCAAGCATCTCACAATACACCCATAAGGCAACCATGCTTGCTGTACTGACACATCTAGAATGGGTGAGATGTTAAGGACTAATGAATTGATAAGCATGTTTCAAAATTGTTTTTCAAACTTGCAACAATATTTTTCTAAAAATATATTTTCAAAATAGTACTTCAACATAATAATGTTTTTATGAAATTCATGCTTGTCTAATTGATTATACATATTATACATTTTTCAAAAGTATATCTTTTCAAAAATTGTTTGACTCACTCAATTAGACACAAGCCTCTTAGGACAACACTAAAGTTCCTTAAGGCACTTAGATAGAGTCAAACGATGTTGGGTACAGGGGGAGTGTTTTCGCTCTTTTATTTTTATTTTTTTGAAAAAAAACATTTCAAAAACTGTGCCTTAATTTCTATCACATACGTTTTCAAAAGGACTTATACTTTAAAAATTATCTTCTTTCCAAATTATGGTTTCAAAATCTATTTTCCTGAAATTTGGTGTTCATTTGATTTTGATAAACCCTAAAGACACAGAGAAAGGTCCACTTCATGATCTAAAAGGACTCCTAGGATGTGTCAGATTTAGGGAGAGTCTGAGTCAACCTTCTGACAAGTTTTAAATTATTTATTTTGAAAATTATTAGATTATTCTTTTGATATGAATCAAACCTTAAGACTCAAAGGAAGAGTACTTGTGGTCAACAAGCTTCCTAGGACTCAGTCAAGTTTAGGGGGAGGTCAAATTAAAAGAATTATTTAATAACATGTTTTCTTGAACTATATCTTCAAAATCTAGCTAAAAACATAAGTATTCTTTCGAGATTTTTTTAAATACCAGTATTTTCAAAAATTCATATGGTTTTGATCAATTTGAAAAAATGTTTATCTTGAGTTTAGAAAATCTTCCAGGACACTTAGGAAAATGTCCTTGTAGTCAACAAAGTTTCCTATGATTGTGTCGGACTGGAAGATAAACCAAGTCAAGTATTATGACTTCAAAAAATGAATTTTCCAGGACATTTTTTCAAAATGTTCTTACATCCTATTATTCTATTTTTCAGAATTTATGTGACTTATGAAATTATTTTTATTTACTTGAGTTTCAAAATTTTCCAGGACACTTAGAAAAATGTCCTTGTAGTTAACAAGATTTCCTAGGATTGTGTCAGACTGGAAAAGAAATCAAGTCAAGTAAAATATTATGTTTTCAAAATTCATAATACTTTTCAAAAATTACTTATATTTTTCAAAGTCTTATCTTTTTCAAAAATAGTTAGTACTTGCAAAATATGTATAATATTTTTCAAAAAACTTATATTTTTTTCAAAATATCTTTCAAAAATACGATATTTTTCTCAAATGCAATATTTTTTAAGTTTTCTAAGATCAAAATACGTAAGTACTTAGGTTTATGCTATGCCATCAAAAATTTATACTAAGTATTTTCAAAAAGAACCAAATATTCTCATTGTTGGCGCAAGTATTTCTGGTGATTTTTTTTGATGTATGACAAAGGGGGAGAGGTATGCTTAAGTTAGAAATTTTTTCTTATTTTTACCAGAGGATCAAAAATATATTTTAAAACTAAGATCATTTTGGTTATCCCAAGGATAGTAAGTTAGCCCTTTCAACCAATCTAACTTAAGTTATTGTCAAACATCAAAAAGGGAGAGATTGTTGGTGCAAGTTGCATCAATAATGTTCTCCTTTAAGTGTTTTAATGTTTGGCAACACACTTAAGTCAGTGATACATTGAACAAACAAAGGGGAGCAAAGGAGAAGTAACTTAAGTTGAAGAAAAGTCCTAGTTAACCTAGGCATCGAAACCCTACGACCCGGCGAAGGGCTGCTGGGCACCTAGCGAAGGGCTGCTAGGCATCGAAACCCTAAAGACCTAGCGAAGGGCTGCTGGGCACCTAGCGAAGGGCTGCTGGGCACCTGGCGAACGGCTGCTAGGAGTCTAAGACCTAACGAAGGACTGCTAGGCACCAGGCGAAGGACTACTTGGTACCGAAGACCTGGCGAAGGATTGCTAGGCACCAGGCGAAGGACCGCTTGGTAACGAAGACCTAGCGAAGGCTGCTAGGCACCTGGTGAAGGACTGCTAGGCTTTGAAGACCTGGCGAAGGGATGCTAGGCACCTGGCGAAGGGCTGCTGGGTAAAAGTCCAACCGAAGGACTGGGTGGCAACCATCTCCTGATAGGAGTAGGTGAAAGGCGCGTTCTCGGGGGGGGGGGGGGTGAGAACTTGCGTCGGTTCGACCTAGGGTTTCATGGAGATCCGAAGTCCGAACCATGTCCTTAAGGCTAATATTATATGTATATGTGCTTTGTGTTTGTGTATCTTGCAGGTACCAAGATTGGAAGACAAAGCAAGAAAAAAAAACAAGGGCGGGAAGCCTTGAAGCAGGGCACCCCCATGAATCCATGGCGCCCCATTGATGGGGGCGCCCAAGCCAAAGGTGAAAAATGCAGGTTAAGTGAAGCAGGCAGAATAGGCTTCAAGCAGGGCGCCCGGGAGGTCCGGGGCGCCCGGGTTCAAAGCTGTATTTGCTGTTTCGAGTCTGAAACACAGATAAGCCTTCATGAGGGCGCCTGGGAGGTCCGGGGCGCCCTGGTCAAAGGTTTTATCAGCTGTGGTGAGGTTGGCACGGGGATAAGGTTTGACTGAGTTCATAGGGGCGCCCCGACGTCCAGGGCGCCTCCAAGAGTGCTATAAAAGGGGCTTCGACCCCTCTGCTTCAAACACAACTACTGTAAGCCATTCTGATCATTCTGACCGACGACAACGCGCTAAAGATGAGGCTCTACGACCGGGAGGCTCCAAAGGAAGTGCACGGCACTTCGGAGGTCTAGATCGGCCGAGTTTCAGATCTTGTTTGTTCGGTTTGATTTTATTGTTCCGCATTCAATTCAGTTATCTTTATGATTGTAATCTTGCACTGTAAGACGGGTTTCTCCGCCTCCGGATAGTCTGGAAAGGAGACCAATAGTGGACGGGCGTTCCCGTGCATAGGCCTTGGATGTACTGACCCTGGGGGGTCGGGAACCAAGTAAAAATCCCGCGTGTAATCTGTGCTGGTTTTTATTTTCTTTGTTCTGTTTATTTTCCGCTGCACTAATGCTCTGAGTCTAGAACGAAGATTCAAAAGTCTACGATTTTCTACGACAAGTCTCTAACGGTCGATATTCACCCCCCTCTATCGACGACACCGGTCCTACAAGGAGGTCCTGGCCCGGCAGCGGTCTCGGACCCTTCTGGTCTCGGTAAGATTTGCGCTTTATTTAGAACATCTATCTGTGTCTCTCTGTGCTCTCGCAGCAAAATCAAGTAATAAAAGGAGATGCTTTTTTCAAAATGACAATGTTCCACCATGGAATTAAAAAACCCTAATGCCTCGTGGTGCAGCCAATGTCCAGGGTACTTAGGCTTGGTCTGGGACATACGCGCCCGACCAAGTATCAAAAACCCTAATGCCTCGCGTTGCAGCCGATGCCTGGGGTACTTAGGCTTGGTCTGGGACGTGCGCGCCCGACCAAGTACCCAAAAACCTGATACCCCGCGGTGCAGCCAATGCCCGGGGTACTTAGGCATGGTCTGGGACCTACGCACCCGACCAAGTATCCAAAACTCTAATGCCTCGCGGTGCAGCGGATGCCCGGGGTACTAGGCTTGGTCTGGGACATACGCGCCCGACCAAGTTTCCAAAACCCTAATGCCTCGCGGTGCAGCCGATGCCTGGGGTACTTAGGATTGGTCTGGGATATACGCGCCCGACCAAGTATCCAAAACCCTAATACCTCGCGGTGCAGATGATGCCCGGGGTACTTAGGCTTGGTCTGGGACATACATGCCCGACCAAGTATCCAAAACCCTAATGCCTCGCGGTGCAGCCGATTCCCGGGGTACTTAGGCTTGGTCTGGGGCATGCGCGCCCGACCAAGTATCCAAAACCCTAATGCCTCGCGGTGCAGCCGATGCCCGGGGTACATAGGCTTGGTCTGGGTCCTACGCGCCTGACCAAGTATCCAAAACCCTAATGCCTTGTGGTGCAGCCGATGCTCGGGGCACTTAGGCTTAATCTAGGGCATACGCGCCCGACCAAGTATCCAAAACCCTAATGTCTCATGGTACAGCCGATGCCCGGGATACTTTGGCTTGGCTGAGACATATGCGCCCGACCAAGTATCCAAAACCCTAATACCCCGCGGTGCAGTCGATGCCCGGGGTACTTAGGCATCGTCTGGGACATACGCGCCCGACCAAGTATCAGAAACCCTAATGCCTCGCGGTGCAGCCGATGCCCATGGTACCTAGGCTTGGTCTGGGACATACGTGCCCGACCAAGTATCTAAAACCCTAATGCCTCATGGTGCAGCCGATGCCCGGGGGACTTAGGCT
Source organism: Boesenbergia rotunda (assembly GCA_024364735.1). Classification (NCBI taxonomy): domain Eukaryota; kingdom Viridiplantae; phylum Streptophyta; class Magnoliopsida; order Zingiberales; family Zingiberaceae; genus Boesenbergia; species Boesenbergia rotunda. The sequence goes on from JAGFNQ010002514.1 coordinate 254,491, forward strand.
TGGTCTGGGACATACGTGTTCGGAACCAGATGGCTAGAGAGAGGGGGGGTGAATATAGCCAATCACTTGGACTTAGACACAAATCAAATTTCTGCACTTAACTTTGTCAGTAGCACAACGGAAGTATGAAAACAGAAAATGCAGAAATAGAAAATGAAGGGAAACAACTACAACTAGCAAGATTGCTAACAAGGAGGGTTTACAAGGTTCAGGGATAACTTGCCCCTACTCCTTGGTGTGCCCTTAAGGTGGGCGATCCCTTGATCGTCGGCAGATCAAGCCCCGGTTATCACCGGATAGAAAGCAACCTCCTTCTCGGTGGAGAAACCTCTCCACAGCGTTTCAATCACAGATTTCAGTTTAAGCACAAAGAAACAGCAAGAAGGATCTTACTCAAGCACTTTGCAAAGACAAGAACACAGCAAACTTTCCTGAGCTCCACCCAGCGGCGATCTCACGCAAGAAACCCTTCCTCGTGTCTTCCCGCTGTCGGACTCCAAGCTTCTTGTTCTCTCCTTCAAGCGCTCAAGTAATGGATGATTGCTTCTCGATTGCAGTAGCTTGCTCTATGTGATGAGATTTCAGAATGCGCAAGCAAGCAAGTTGTGGAGAACACAAGGCGCAGCAAGAACTCTATTCGCAAAGCTTGAACTCAACCTCTGCTTCAACGAAGTCTTCTTCTGCCCTTTTTCTTTCTCCACTCAGCATCAGGTGACAGTCTCCTGCAGCCTCCAGCTGCTTCCCTGCCAACGCCAGCTACCACTGAACCCTCCCTGGACTTCCTGAGCTCCCCTCAGCCAAGCTCCAGTCAGCAGCTCAGTCTGCAGCTCTAGCCGTTGCAACCTGAAACGGAGAATGGACAAACCTGCTCCAAGGAAAGCCTCCATTGACTTCTCCTTGAGTGTTTGAATCCTCCCCTGTCACCTGCAGCTTAATCAGAGTGTTAGAGCAGCACATCACACAGTAAATCAAGTATCAGATGTAAGCAGCAGAGAATCAGATATGGTCAGGCGCAATCAGAGCGTCTGACAGTGCAATTAGAATTAAAGTGATCGGTCACCGGACCAATCAGAGAGCCTCCTGATCGGTCACCAGACCGATCAGGCTGGGTCCAGACCGATCAGACTCCGTCCTGATCGATCCCCAACGCTCAATCAGAAATCGCGATTTCTTTGAGATTCTCCTGGACCGATCACCAGATCGATCCCAGGTTATGGATCGATCACCGGACCGATCCACCCCTAATTTAGGCGATTTCTGAGTTTCGCAGTCCAAACCTCCTGATCGGTCACCTGACCGATGAGAGGGTCTCCTGATCGGTCACCAGACCGATCAGATCATGATCAGACCGATCAGGCACAGTCCTGATCGATCTTATTGAGGAACCCGCGAAGCTGGATTGTTCTCCAGAACGATCTGCACAGTGATCCTGATCGGTCATCAGACCGATCAGGAGTAGTTCGGCAAGGGAACTCAACCTCACTGTTTGCTCCCTGATCGGTCACCAGACCGATTAGGAGTCAGTCAGTGGGTGAAATGCATACTCCCTGATCGGTCACCAGACCGATCAGTCATCGCTGGATCGGTCACCAGACCGATCCACGAAGGATCACCGTGCCAACTCCCTGATCGGTCACCAGACCGATCCAGGGGCTCCAACCTAGCCCTCCAAGCTAGGGTTTCATCCACCTTAGCCCTCCAAGCTAAGGATTTCTCACCTAATCCTCCAAGTTAGGAATTTGCATCTAACCGTCCACGTTAGGACTTTTCACCTAGCCCTCCAAGCTAGGACTTTTCACCCAACTCTTCCGGATTAGGACTTTCCAAACCTAGCCCTCCAAGCTAGGACCTGACCCTCCAAGCCAGGACTTTTTCACCTAATTCTCCAAGATGAGAATTTGCACCTAACCCTCCAAGTTAGGACTTTTCACCTAGCCCTCCAAGCTAGGACTTTTCACCCACCTCTTCCGAATTAGGACTTTTCACACACTTAGCCCTCCAAGCTAGGATTTTCAACACCTAACCCTCCAGGTTAGGATTTACCAACACCTAGCCCTCCAAGCTAGGATTTTCCATACCATGCCTGATCCCCGATCAGGACTTCATCATAATCAATAAGCATCCACCTAAACTAAAATCGGTGTCAACACCAAAATAACAATCAGGGCCAGACTGCATCAACAATCTCCTCCTTTTTGTTGTTTGACAACCCGATTTTATGTTTAGGGATTCTCAATCAAGTTTGTCAAATTTGGAATCATAGGGGAATTCAGATCCTCCCCCTACAACATGATCATTCTAAACTTAACCAACCAACACTCTCCCCCTTTGTCGAACACCGAAAAGGGGTCTAGAAGGGCTGTTAAGTTGAAACCAACTCCCCCTCAACCCTAGGGGTATCCCAAACCAACAACAATTTGATTGATAATTGATAAGCATATGAAAACATATGACAACCAGATATAAGCATGATAAAGCAGGCATATGTATCATATGAGCATGGCATCATAAGCATGAACATAGCTATGGATCAAATATGCAGAGAGCATAGCATCAACAATAAACAAAGTAGAGTAGACATGCATCAAAGTGTTGGGACCGGGTGCATGTCGACAAGGATACGGGTTCGTAAAATTTTTAATTTTTACGTGCAGCGAAAGAATTAGCATAAAATAATTTCTTAAATTATTTTAACCACGTATCTAGCATGCAACCTTATGGTATGTGGACATAATCATAAATTAAAACTTTGCGAAAAAAGTAAACTAATTTACTAAGTACCTCGCGTAACTCGAAGTAAGGGACGAGATCCAACCGTAGCGTCCCTTAGAAGCTCCGCCTCTATTCGCGTCCACGCCGAGTTCTCTTCGGGATGACTTCGCAAAGTCATGAGTTTTGTGCCGACGAGAACTACTAGATTCTCTATTGGCACAACTAGAAGATCAAAAGAAAAATAGGAAACTAACCACCAAGAATCGGAATCCAAATTCCGGGAAGGGAAGGAAGGAGACGCGATCCGCTTCTTCTTCTTCGGGGTCTTCTTGGTGGAAGAAGCTCACGCCCACCTTGGGAGTTGCGTCGGCCCTAGGGGAGGAGAGAGAAAGAGCCGGCCCTAGAGAGAGAGGCGCCAGCCCTAGAGAGAGAGAGAGGCATGTAGAGAGAGAGAGAGAGAGCAACAATCTCTTGATTAATTGATTGGAATTAAGGGTTTGCCTTTGGTTCCTTTATATAGTTGCTTCTCCCTTGCCAAGTCTCCTCTTTAACGGAATTTTTCATAAGAAATTTATCCTATAAATTCTCTTATTAATTATTCCGTTTAAGCCAAGTTTTATTATAACTAACTTTATAATAAAACAAATACTTTCTCTTCTTTTATTATGGAATAAATTTTATAAGAAATTTATAAACTTTCTTATTATGGAAAAATCAATTCATAATTGATTTTATAAAATTAAAATAAACCATTCCATGGATCATTTTAATTTCCATAAAAAGAATAAATTTCTATAAATTTATTTATATAAATATCTTTATACAAATTTATTTATCCATATAAAACAAATCCCTCTCTCTTTTTAATTATGGAATAAAATTTGTATAAAATTTTCTTATCATGGAAAAATCAATTCATAATTGATTTTATAAATTAAAATTAAACCAATTCATGGTTCATTTTAATTTCCATAAAAAGAATAAATTTCTACAAATTTCTTTATAAATTTCTTTATATAAATTTCTTTATATATCAATTTATTTATCCATAATTTTATAAAACAAATCACGCTAGATTTATTTTATTAATTAAACCAAATAAATTGGTTTATCCCCTTTATTGTGGCCGGCCAAACCAAAGGTGTTTGGCACCCTCTTTGGCCGGCCAAACCGGGCCGAACCGATCGCGAATTAAACTCATTTAATTCGCCCGATAAGCCTTCAAAAGACTTAGCCATTTTAAGCTTCCATTGCGCCTCTGATTAATTCAGATTCGACTTATTTCTCTTGATTGGAAAATCTAATTTTCAACTCGTTTTAAATCCCTCGAATTACTCGTAGTGCATGTGACTAAATAGGCTTTCGATTTATGTTGGCCGTCTATAATCAACTAATTATAGAATGATCATGAGTGGCACCTAGTAGTACATCATGACCCCCAATTAATCGAAAGATCAACGGTTGACCTTAGAGAGAATTCTGAAACCCTTCAGCAGCTCTAATGAATCGTGTCTCATTCCCTTCACCATCTTATACCCACTTGGTTCAGGACATGGTCTGTTTGTGTCAGTCCCCACTAGACTGACTACGTCACACCTAGCCCAAGTAGTATCTTTCTCGTCCTTTGGATTTCTAATTACTCTCAAGTATTTTAGAGACTCGCACTCTAAACATGATATGCTCTGGCCAGAGGCTTTGAGTAACAATCCGACGATAGGCCTGGGTATACATCTCCTCGTAAGGAGTGGTGAATCCTTTGTAGGCTGTTCAAACATCTTCTGGCACTTCGGCTTATACCCAATCATCCTGGGTCCACACCTCCTTGGAGATGCTTGCTTAAGATGTTAAAGTATAAGTCTCCATGTCCAAGATGACTTGAACACCGCAAGTCAAAGGAACATCGCACTTAAGCCGCAGTAAGAACTTCATTGACATTTCTATATATAGATTCCATATGAAGTTTTACAGCTAGTCACTCCAATGAACTAGTTCCCTTAACTAGCATCCATGTTTATCTCCGGACATCCCAATGTCACCAGCCAGTGAGAATCAGCTGATTAGAGAATAACCCATGCTAGTCTCAACAGAATTGATAGTGTCCGTATTTATCAATTCATCGACTAGGGATATTTTCAATACTTCACATTTGCGCATTTAGAGATAATCACTAGTTGTGATCCCATCACAAATTCTCTTATGCTGTGAGTTGTATTGCGGACATTCAGTAGATGAGTTTAAGATCCCAATCAAATACACAAACATGTATACTCAAATAGTGAATTATCATTTATTAAAATAAATATTTACAATCATAAGGCGATTGCCTTAGGACACTTCTCTCATATCACTAACACAAAGTCAGACAGTTTAAATCATAAAATATCCAGAGAGATAACAAGATGCAAGACATATGCATCTAAATCAAAATACGTGTGGCACAAGACCACAACAAATAAGTCATGGGGCATACAGCCCAAGAGTCCCACAGACCAAAACCAGTCATGTACACAGATCATGAAAAAAGGCAGCAGACATCCAAGCTCAAACGTCAGTCGGGGGGGGGGGGTCGTCATCGTGCATGAGGTCATCCATCGTGGTATCAACGGTCCCGGGCGCGGTACTGGCAGAGGGCGCACCTCCAGGGAATGTGTGTCGGCGCCACTCATCGTACCATGTCCGCTGCAATGTCTGGACCCCAGAAACAGTAGACTCTACCCCGGTCAATCTGCGATCAAATGAGCTGAACTCCGAGCGAATCTCCTCTCGATGAAGCTCCCGTAAATGAAGATCCTGCTGGATGGTCCACTCGAGCTCTGAAATCTGCCAGCGCAGATCCGGCTCGGGCTCGTAGTCGTACTCGGCGTCAGCAGCAGGAGCCTCATGAGGTGCAACAGCCTCGGGTGGTGCCTGAAAATGTGGTGCTCCGCCAGGTAGGTCACCGAGTCCTCTCCCATCCTTCCAAACCAAGGCCCCATCGCGCTCACGAATAATAATGCCAGATTTTGCAAAAGCCCGGCGACCAAGCCGATAATCTTGTTTGACCATAGGCACGGTCCTGCCTTTGGTGACATTAACACCAACTGACATAAGCTAGTCAGTAATGACATGACCAAATGGCATGTAGACCGTGCGACGGCTCGGCTCACGATAGGACAGGATGGACTGGAAGATGCTCTCCATGATGTCGAAGTCCATCTGGCGGTGCATGCCGTAGAGCATAAGGCAGTGATAGGGTCGGATCTCAGTCAAAGGCTTTGAAGTGATGGGTAAGATGCAATTTGTGATTATCTTGAAAAGGACGTAGTCAACTGGAGCAAGTCGTAGGGCTGCAAAAGTAGGGAAATCAGGACCCAACTCATCGAGTCCGACTGGGCGGGGATGGCTAAAGAAGTGCTGATAGATGAAGTCGGGGGTAACATCTGCAAATGGGGCTAGCAGAGGATCAGGGAGCTCGGGATAGATCGAATAGAGGTTAGGTGATCGTCGACCTCCTATGTACTCCGCTAAAATCTCATTCGAGAAATCAAGGTTCTTCTTGCCGACTCGAGTAGTGAACTTGAAGCCCCCTTGAGGACCTTGCTGTAGATTGTTGTAGAATTCTGAGACTAGGTCGTAATTGATGGTCCGTTCCAAGGAAAGAAGAAAACCCAGGTTGTAGAAAGTGACAATGTCCATGACCGACGGACAATGTTCAGTCAGAAAAGGGATATCAATGGATCGGCAGGATAATAGTTTGAAGGTCCTTGCTTGGAAGGCCTATTCACAGGCCGCATTTGGGAACCGGGAGCTAGAAGAAGGCTGTGGCCTCTGGAAGGGGCAGATGAAGAAGGGGTTTTCCCCCTCGAACTACCCTCAGCGGTTTCCTTGCCCTTGGAAGATTTTCTAGAGATTTGAATTGGTCATACACATAGTGTGAATCAAGAATTCAAGAGTTGATCATATAAAGAGTAATCATAATGAGGTGAGGGATAGATTTGATCATATGGTGAAGTATGGAAAGAAAAGTCACGGCAAAAACAAGAGGGTCACGGTACCACACCAAGAACAAACACCAAACCATGATTAGCTTCAAAACATAATTTTATGAACTGATTTGCAAGAAAATCGAAGCCAAAAACTCACTTTAGTGCCATTGGTGAGGTTCTTGAAGTTTGAAAGGGAAAAACCTTGAGCAGGAGAAGCCTCGGTGCAAGACAGAGACGCAGAGAACTTGGTGCAAGTAGAGAACTTGCAGAGAACAAGGGACGCTCGTAGAGACCTTCGCACGAACTCGCACGCACGGGAAGGAGGGAGATGTAGGAACACTCTCGCTCAGGATGAAGAGGCGCAAGGGAGAGGTTTCGGCGCTAGGGTTCAGCAAGGAAGGGTTTTTCGCGAAGTTAATCAGTTGGTGGATCGGTCCACCAACCACAATTTAATACGATTGAACGGATCACCATCCGATCTGATAGCGCCCAGACCGATCAGGCTACATCCTGATCGGATTGATCTGGTCCTGATAGGTCTGGTGACCGATCAGGCGCGCTCCTGATCGGTCGTCTGATCGATCAGGGCACGGACAGTAGGGTCCGAAGAAAAACCTGGGAGCTCCCTGATCGGTCTGTGGACCGATCACCATAGGGTGCCAGATCGGTCCGGGGACCGATCCAGGCTAGCTCAGTATACTTGGTCAAAATTTTGGAAAATCACTGCTACCCCTCCGATCGGTCAGTGGATCGATCGTTACAGGATGGAGCCAGATCGGTCCGGGGACCGATCATCCATATTCCTGATTGGTCTGGTGACCGATCAGGGTTCCGGATACTCCCTGATACGATCTGAAACATTCAGTTTCAGATTTTCTAAAACTTTCCAACGAGATCTGATGAAGTTTATCGAACTTGGACATGATCTCATGACTAAAATTGATCCCTGAACAAGGATCTAATGTCCTTATAGGTTCAACAATCACTTTGATCCATCCAAATGGAGTCAAACTCAATCAACAATCATTCAAGCAATTTCAACTAAGTTTGTATCAAATTCAAGTTTCCAATCAAGTTGCCTTGATTGGAATGTCCAAGTATGATCATGGAGCCAAATACACATATGTTATACATTGGTTTTCCCCATACTTGGTCACCGAAGTGATTATTATCTCGTTAACTTAATTTCTCAAGGGATGTATTGACATTTTGAGAAATTTAGTTGATCCTAGCATCTCACCCCATATTTAGCAAACAAAAACGTTTTGTTAAACCTTATAGTTTGTGTGAGATGTCGCCAAAGTTACCCAATTATTTTCCAATAATTTCGAAATAATCATGAAGGGTTTGAATGCATTTTGAAATTCATAAAGCGCGACACATTCTCAATTCCCACCTTAGGAAACTAAATTCATTTTCGGGGAGTGGTTTAGTGAAAATGTTAGCTAGGTTTGAGTTGGACTCTACATGCGAGAGTACAATATCTCCCCTAGCTACATGATCCCTAATGAAGTGGTGACGCACCTCAATATGTTTGGTTCTAGAATGATGGACTGGATTCTTGGTTAGGTTAATTGTGCTAATGTTATCACATAACACTTGCACACCCTTGTAACTCAAACCATAATCCTCTAAAGTATGTATCATCCACAACAATTGTGATACTCTCTCTCCCATAGCAATATATTCTGCCTCGGTCGTGGAGAGAGCAACACAATGTTGCTTCTGACTTGACCAACTTACCAAGGACGAACCTAAGAATTGGCAACCCCCACTTGTGCTCTTCCGGTCCAACTTACATCCAGCGTAGTCGGAATCCGTATAGCCAATTAAATCAAATGATTCGGTACGGGGGTACCATAGACCGACTCCTATTGTACCTTTAAGATATCTCAAAATTCTTTTAACAGCGATTAAATGAGACTCCTTGGCACTGACTTGATACCTAGCACACATACCTACAACAAATAAAATATCTGGTCGACTGGCTGTAAGGTATAGCAAACTACCTATCATGCTTCGATATTGAGTCAAATCAACGGGTTTACCACTCTCATCATTGTCTAATTTTGTGTTTGTAGCCATGGGAGTGGTTACCTCTTTTGAATCACTCATGTTAAATTTTCGAAGCATTTCTTGTGTGTATTTTGATTGGTGCACATGGATACCATCGCGAGTTTGCTTGATTTCAAGTCCAAGAAAGAAAGTCAATTCTCCCACTAGACTCATCTCAAATTCACTCTCCATGTGTCCAATGAACTCATTTAAATAGCCCCTATTGTTTGAGCCACAAATTATGTCATCGACATATACTTGGGCTACAAAAATATTATCACCATCTCTTCGTAGAAATAGTGTAGGGTCTATTTGGCCTCTAACGAAGCCCTTCTCAATTAGGAATGTCGACAACCACTCATACCAAGCTCGGGGTGCTTGTTTAAGGCCATAAAGTGCCTTTTTGAGCTTGAACACGCGGTTTGGAAATTCGGAATTCTCAAACCCGGTGGTTGTTCGACGTAAACCTCTTCTCTTATTAGACCATTTAGAAAGGCCGATTTGACATCCATTTGATATAATTTGAAGCCACGATGTGCTGCAAATGCAAGCATCAATCGAATGGATTCTAATCGTGCCACGGGAGCATAGGTCTCATCATAATCAAGGCCTTCAACTTGACTATAGCCCTTGGCTACTAAGCGTGCCTTGTTTCTAATGATTTCTCCCTTATGGTTCAATTTGTTCTTGAAGACCCATTTGGTTCCAATGATGGTGGTCTTCTTAGGTCTAGGGACTAAGTCCCAAACTTGACTCCTTTCAAATTGACCTAGTTCATCTTGCATTGCAATAATCCAATCGGGATCATTTAATGCTTCATCAATTTTTCTAGGTTCAATTTCGGAAATTAGGGCAACTTCATTAGCCTCATTCCGGAAGAATGATCTAGTTCTAACCCCATGATGGATGTCTCCAACAATTTGGTCTTGGGGATGACTAGAGGCTAATCTAGTTTGCCTTGGTGTTGGTGGTGCTTCTTGAATGAGCTCACTAGACACAAGTCCAGCCTCAGGATTCGGCTGATCTATGGATTGTCTAGGCTCACCGTCATCGGATTCATCACCATCAGCAACATTTGAACTTTCATTCAAACTTAGTCTCCTAAGTTCGAACTGGACTTCATCTTCTGGTTGACCATTGACTTTTGGAATTTCTTCAAAGACAACATCAGAAGACTCTTCAACCATTCTAGACTTCTTGTTGTAGACTCGATAGGCTTTACTAACGAGGGAGTACCCGACTAGTATCCCTTCATCAGCCTTTGCCGTGAACTTTCCAAGATGATCCTTGGTGTTTAGAATGAACACCTTACAACCAAACACCCTAAGGTGTTTAACCGTAGGTGGTTTCCCAAACCAAAGCTCATGGGGAGTCTTTCCTAAAAACCTATGAATGAGGACTCGATTTTGCACATAGCAAGCTGTATTTACAGCTTCAGCCCATAAGTAACTCGGGAGTGAGTACTCATTAAGCATGCTTCGTGCAGCCTCTTGTAGAACACGGTTCTTCCTTTCTACAACACCATTTTGTTGTGGTGTTCTAGGAGTAGAGAACTCATGTCTATAACCTCTATCTTGACAAAATTCTAAAAACCTTTGATTTTAAAATTCACCTTCATGATCACTTCTAATTGTCGTAATTGTTAATGATTTTCAACTCTTCTATAAAAAGAAATAAAGACATCTAAAGTTTGGTCCTTATATTTTAAAAAGTAAGTCCATGTATATCTAGTGAAATCATCAATGACACAAAGCAATACCTACTTCCATTCAATGATATGATAGTACTACAATCAAACAGATCCATGTGAAGTAAATCTAATGCAGTAGAAGTACTTACAACGCTTTTTCCTTTATGTGCAGATTTTGTTTGCTTACCCATTTGACATGCATCACAAAGTTTATCTTTCTCATACTTGATGCTTGGTAAGCCACGAACCAATCCCTTGTTGGCCATCTTCCGGATGTTCTTCATGTTCACATGTGCTAGCCTCTGGTGCCAAAGGGTAGACTCTTCTTCTTTTGACATGAGACACTTAGCAAAAGCATTAGTAGCACTTTTAAATGAAACTTGATAAATATTGTCTACTCTTGTTCCTACTAGTACCGTGTCCAAGGTGTCATGTTGTCTAACTAGACATTGACTTGATTGAAAATCAATTGTGTAACCCGTGTCACACAATTGACTCACACTTAGGAGATTAAATTTCATCCCCTTGACTAGAAGGACATCTAAAATTCTAAGACATTCGGATATTTGAATGTCTCCTATTCCTATGACCTTAAGACTATCATTGTTACCAAATGATACATTACCTCTACTTTTCTTGTGAAGTGTGGTAAACAATGATCTATCCCCGGTCATGTGTTTGGAGCATCCACTATCAATGAACCAAGTTGATAGATGCTCCCCCTCAATCATAACCTACACAATTTGAAAAATAGAAGTTTTAGGTACCCACACCTTGGGACCTAAAGCATCAACTAGACAAGACTTAGGCACCCATGCCTTGACCACTTTCTTTTGAACCTTGGGTGTCCTAGATTGTCTCATATCAGTCCTAGACATCAAGGACACGAATGATGGTTCTTTAGGACGGTAACCAATACCGTCCCTTTGGGCATTTAGGATCATGTCTAGGGTCTTAGAGCTAGTTGAGAATTTCCCAAGAATATTCTTGAGTTTCTCAACTTCACTCTTCAATGATTTGTTCTCTTCTTCTAGCAAGTCATCATGCAAATCATCTACTTCCTCAGCCTTAGAGGATTTCAAATTTTCAATTTCAATTTTCAAAGACTTAATCTCATCCTCTAGCAATTCAACATGCAAATCATCAATGTTATCATCCCTAGATAATTTCAATTGATTAATTTCTAATTGCAATGCTTTAACTTTATTTTTTGACTTCTTAAGCATACTAGTCAAACATGCAATTGCTCTATAACACTTTTCAAGCTCGGGAGAAGTTACCTCTTCATCATCCGAGGATGATGAAGCCGCGTTTGAGGAACTTGAAGATTCATCACTGCTTTCCTCTCCAAGAGCCATAAGTGCCACATGCCTTGTGCTCTTCTCCTCCTTCTCCTCATCGGATGAGTTAGAGGTTGACTCATCCCAAGTGGCTTTCAAGGCCTTCTTCTTCTTCTTGAATTTTTCTTCTTTCTTTTTGGATTTCTCCTCCTTCTTCTTTAGTTTCGGACATTCATTCTTGAAATGCCCTTTCCTACCACACTCAAAGCAAGATGCATTAGTCTTATCAAGTTTAACTTCACTAGAGTTACCTCTACTCTTGAAGCGTTGACCCCTTCTCATCATTCTTCTCACAAAGTTCGCCATTTCGGAGGATGAGGAGCCGCTGCCATCTTCTTCGGAATCGGACTCGGATTCGGAAGAGGATGAAGATGAAGAGACTTCCTTCTCCTTCTTCTTCTCCTTCTTCTTCTTGTTGGATCGGTCCCCTGCAACTAAAGCAATCCCCTTCTCCTTGGGGCCTTTGTTAGCCATTTCATGCAATTCCATCTCACAAAATAAATCATCTAATTTTATAATGGATAGATCCTTGGAAACTTTGTAGGCATCCACCATGGATGACCACAAAGCATTCCTTGGAAAGGCTTTCAAGACATACCTCACAAGGTCGTGATTCTCGACCTTTTTATCAATCGAATGAAGCCCATTGAGGACTTCCTTGAACCGGCTATGAGGCTCACTTACAGATTCATTCTCCTTCATGGAGAGATTTTGGAGTTGATTGAGGAACAAGTCCCTCTTTACGATTCTTGAGTCTCGGGTACCCTCATGAAGCTCAATGAGTTTGTTCCACAAGTTCTTTGCACTTGTGAAAGGACCAACCTTGATGAGTTGGTCTTTGTTCATGCCACATTGTAGAGTGACAACCGCCTTCGCGTCGGCTTCACTCTTCCGAGTTTGTTCGGCAGTCCACCGCCATGATTCAGTTCTTTGCCTTCATCATCCTTAGGAGGGGTGAATCCCTCCTTCACCGCGCCAAGTATGTGTCCAT
>JAGFNQ010002514.1:284577-304283 GCA_024364735.1 Boesenbergia rotunda
GGTCCAGCTGATCTATGGATTGTCTAGGCTCACCGTCATCAGATTCATCACCATCAATAACATTTGGACTTTCATTCAAACTTAGTCTCCTAAGTTCGAATTGGACTCCATCTTTTGGTTGACCATTGACTTTTGGAATTTATTCAAAGACAACATCAGAAGATTCTTCAACTAGTCTAGACTTCTTGTTGTAGACTCGATAGGCTTTACTAACCAGGGAGTACCCGACTAGTATCACTTCATCAGCCTTTGCCGTGAATTTTCCATGATGATCCTTAGTGTTTAGAATGAACACCTTACAACCAAACACCCAAAGGTGTTTAACCGTAGGTGGTTTTCCAAACCAAAGTTCAATGAGGAGTCATACCTAAAAACCTATGAATGAGGACCCGGTTTTGCATATAGCAGTTGTATTTACAGTTTCAGCCCATAAGTAACTCGGGAGTGAGTACTCATTAAGCATGCTTCGTGCTGCCTCTTGAAGTACACGTTCTTCCTCTCTACAACACCATTTTGTTGTGGTGTTCTAGGAGTAGAGAACTCATGTCTATAACCCCTATCTTGACAAAATTCTAAAAACCTTTGATTTTGAAATTCACCTCCATGGTCACTTCTTATTGTCTTAATAGTTAATGATTTCTCATTTTCAACTCTTCTACAAAAAGAGATAAAAATATCTAAAGTTTGGTCCTTATATTTTAAAAAGTAAGTCCATGTATATCTAGTGAAATCATCAATGATCACAAAGCAATACCTACTTCCATTCAATGATATGATAGTACTACAATCAAACAAATCCATGTGAAGTAAATCTAATGCAGTAGAAGTACTTACAGCGCTTTTACCTTTATGTGCAGATTTTGTTTACTTACCCATTTGACATGCATCACAAAGTTTATCTTTCTCATACTTGATGCTTGGTAAGCCACGAACCAATCCTTTGTTGGCCAACTTCCGGATGTTCTTCATGTTCACATGTGCTAGCCTCCGGTGCCAAAGGGTGGACTCTTCTTCTTTTGACATGAAACACTTAGCAGAAACATTAGTAGCACTTTTAAATGAAACATGATAAATATTATCTACTCTTGTTCCTACTAGTACCGTGTCCAAGGTGTCATGTTGTCTAACTAGACATTAACTTGGTTTGAAATCAATTGTGTAGCCCGTGTCACACAATTGACTCACACTTAGGAGATTAAATTGCATCCCCTTGACTAGAAGGACATTTGAGATTCTAAGACATTCGGATATTTGAATGTCTCCTATTCCTATGACCTTAAGACTACCATTGTTACCAAATGATACCTTACCTCTACTTTTCTTGTGAAGGGTGGTAAACAATGATCTATCCCCGGTCATGTGTTTGGAGCATCCACTATCAACGAACCAAGTTGATAGATGCTCCCCCTCAATCATAACCTACACAATTCGAAAAATAGAAGTTTTGGGTACCCAAACCTTGGGACCTAAAGCATCAAATAAACAAGACTTAGGCACCCATTCCTTGACCACTTTCTTTTGACCCTTGGGTGTCCTAGATTGTTTGATATCAGTCATAGACATAAGAGACACAAATGAGGGTTCTTTGGGACAGTAACCAATACCGGCCGTATTGTAGGACCGCCCTTTGGGCATTTAAGATCATGTCTAGGGTCTTAGAGCTAGTTGAGAACTTCTCAAGAATATTCTTGAGTTTCTCAACTTCACTCTTCAATGATTGGTTTTCTTCTACTAGTAACTCATCATGCAAGTCATTCATTTTCCTCAACCTTAGAGGATTTCAACTTTTCAACTTCATGTTTCAATGATTTAATTTCATCTTCTAACAATTCAACATGCAAATCATCAATGTTATCATCCCTAGATAATTTCAATTGATCAATTTCTAATTGCAATGCTTTAACATTATTTTTTGACTTCTTAAGCATACTAGTTAAACATGCAATTGCTCTATAACATTTTTCAAGCTCGGGAGAAGTTACCTCTTCATCATCCGAAGATGATGAAGCCGCGTTTGAGGAATTGGATGATTCATCACTGCTTTCCTCTCCAAGAGCCATAAGTGCCACATGCCTTGTGCTCTTCTCCTCCTTCTCTTCATCGGATGAGCTAGAGGATGACTCATCCCAAGTGGCCTTCAAAGCCTTCTTCTTCTTCTTGAATTTTTCTTCTTTCTTTTTGGATTTCTCCTCCTTCTTTAGCATTGGGCATTCGTTCTTGAAGTGCCCTTTCCTACCACACTCAAAGCAAGATGCATTAGTCTTATCAAGTTTAGCTTCACTAGAGTTACCTCTATTCTTGAAGCGTCGACCCCTTCTCATCATCCTTCTCACAATGTTCACCATTTCGGAGGATGAGGAGCCGCTGCCATCTTCTTCGGAATCGGACTCTGATTCGGAAGAGGATGAAGATGAAGAGACTTCCTTCTCCTTCTTCTTCTCCTTCTTCTTCTTGTTGGATCGGTCCCCTGCAACTAAAGCAATCCCCTTCTCCTTGGGGCATTTGTTAGCCATTTCATGCAATTCCATCTCACAAAATAAATCATCTAACTTTACAATGGATAGATCCTTGGAAACTTTGTAGGCATCCACCATGGATGACCACAAAGCATTCCTTGGAAAGGCTTTCAAGACATACCTCACAAGGTCGCGATTCTCGACCTTTTCATCAATCGAATGAAGCCCATTGAGCACTTCCTTGAACCGGCAATGAAGCTCACTTACCGATTCATTCTCCTTTATGGAGAGGTTTTGGAGTTGGTTGAGGAATAAATCCCTCTGTGCGATTCTTGAGTCTCGGGTGCCCTCGTGAAGCTCAATGAGTTTGTTCCACAAGTCCTTTGCACTTGTGAAAGGACCAACCTTGATGAGTAGGTCTTTGTTCATGCGACATTGTAGAGTGACAACCGCCTTCGCATCGGCTTCACTCTTTCGAGTTTGTTCGGCAGTCCATCTCCACTACTCATGTTCTTTGCCTTCATCATCCTTAGGAGGGGTGAATCCCTCCTTCACCGCGAACCAAGTATTGATGTCCATCTTCAAGTAATACTCCATCTTTAATCTCCAATATTGAAAATCAGTGCCATCAAAGAAAGGAGGTTGGGTGGTGGAAAATCCTTCTCTCAACGCTATCTTGTTGATAGCTCTCGGATGTTAAGCCGTGAACAGAGCCCCAAGCTCTGATACCACTTGTTGGAAACCGGATGGCTAGAGAGGGGGGGTGAATATAGCCAATCACGTTGACTTAGACCCAAATCGAATTTCTGCACTTTACTTTGTTAGTAGCACAGCGGAAGTATGAAAACAGAAAATGCAGAAACAGAAAATGAAGGGAAACAACTACAACTAGCAAGATCGCTAACAAGGAGGGTTTACAAGGTTCGGGGATAACTTACCCCTATTCCTTGGCGTGCCCTTAAGGTGGGCGATCCCTTGATCGTCGGCAGATCAAACCCCGGTTAGCACCGGATAGAAGACAACCTCCTTCTCGGTGGAGAAACCTCTCCACAGCATTTCAATCACAGATAAATGTTTAAGCTCAATGAAACAACAAGAAAGATCTTACTCAAGCACTCAGCAAAGACAAGAACACAGCAAGCATTCCTGAGCTCCACCCAGCGGCGATCTCACGCAAGAAACCCTTCCTCGTGTCTTCCCGCTGTCGGACTCCAAGCCTCTTGTTCTCTCCTTCAAGCGCTCAAGTAATGGATGGTTGCTTCAAGAATGCAATTGCTTGCTCAAGGTGATGACAACTTCAGGAACACAGCAAGCAAGTTGTGGAGAACACAAGGCGCGGCAAGAACTTAGTTCGTAAACTCTTCTTCCTCGAAGCCTTCTTCCATCCATTTTGTTTCTCCACTTAGCATCAGGTGACAACATCTCCTGTAGCCTCCAGCTGCCTCACTGCCAATGCCAGCTACCACTGAGCCCTCTCTGGACTTCCTGAGATCCCCTCAGCCAAGCTCCAGTCAGCAGCTCCAGTCTGCAGCTCCAGCCGTTACAAACTGAGATGGAAAACGGACAAACCTGCCCCAAGGAAAGCCTCCATTAACTTCACCTTGAGTGTTTGAATCCTCCCCTGTCACCTACAGCTTAATCAGAGTGTTAGAGCAGCATATCATACAGTAAATCAAGTATTAGATGTAAGCAGCAGAGAATCGGATATGGTCAGGCGCGATCAGAGCGCCTGACAGTGCTATTTGAATTAAAGTGATCGGTCACCGGACCGATCAAAGAGCCTCCTGATCGGTCACCAGATCGATCAGGCTAAGTCCAGACCGATCAGGCTCCGTCCTGATCAGTCCCCAATGCTCGATTAGAAATCGCGATTTCTTTGGGACTCTCCTGGATCGATCACAGACCGATCCCAGGTTGTGGGTCGATCACCCGACCAATCCACCCCTTTATCGGGCGATTTCAGAGTTTCGTAGTCTAGATCCCCTGATCGATCACAGGACCGATCAGGAAACCTCTTGATCGGTCACCAGACCGATCAGGTAGTGACCAGACCGATTAGGCTCCGTCCTGATCGATCATAGTAAGGAACCTGCGATGCTGGATCGTTCTCCATAACGATCTGCACAGTGATCTTGATCGGTCACCAGTCCAATCAAGAGCAGTTCAGCAAGGGAACTCAACCTCACTGTTTGCTCCCTGATCGGTCACTAGACCGATCAGGAGCCAAGCAGTGGGTGAAACGAATACCCCCTGATCGGTCACCAGACCGATCAGTCATCGCTGGATCGGTCACCAGACCGATCCACGAAGGAGCACCGTGCCAACTCCCTGATCGGTCACCAGACCGATCCAGGGGCTCCAACCCAGCCCTCCAAGCTACGATTTCATCCACCTTAACCCTCCAAGCTAAGGATTTCTCACCTAATCCTCCAAGTTGGGAATTTTCACCTAACCCTCCAAGTTAGGACTTTGCACCTAGCCCTCCAAGCTAGGACTTTTCACCCAACTTTTCCGGATTAGGACTTTCCAATCCTAGCTCTCCAAGCTAGGACCTGACCCTCCAAGCCAGGACTTTTTCACCTAATTCTCCAAGATGGGATTTTGCACCTAACCCTCCAAGTTTGGACTTTTCACCTAGCCCTCCAAGCTAGGACTTTTCACCCACCTCTTCCGAATTAGGACTTTTCACCCACCTAGCCCTCCAAGCTAGGATTTTCAACACCTAACCCTTCAGGTTAGGATTTTCTAACACCTAGCCCTCCAAGCTAGGATTTTCCATACCATGCCTGATCCCCGACCAGGACTTAATCATAATCAATAATCATCCGCCTAAACTAAAATCGGTGTCAACACCAAAACAACAATCAGGGCCAGATTGCATCAACAGACCTATTTGATTCACATGGAGCCAAGACACTAAGCGAAAACTGGTACTGCTTAATCATTATCGATGATTAGATTTACCTGGGTTAGGTTCCTAAAAACTTAGGATGAACCCCTAAACATGTTTATTGACCTATGTAAGATAATCCAAAATCAAAAGACTTAGGAGTGATCACGGGGGAGAGTTTGAGAATCAAAGATTTGAAGAATTCTATAAAATAAATGAATATATTCATGAATTTTCCTGTCCTAGAACCCCCCAGCAAAATGGATAGTAGAAAGAAAGAATAGAACCCTTCAGGAAGCCGCTAGGACCATGCTCAATGAATTCAACCTAGCTAACCAATTTTGGGGCAAAGTATTAGTACGGCTTGCTATATCCAAAATAGGGTCCTAATTATCAAAAGACACAATAAAACTCCTTATGAACTATATTACCATAGGTTGCCCAACCTACATTATCTAAGGGTCTTTGGGTGCAAAGTCCACATCTTGAACACCAAATACTACCTAGATTCCAGTCTAAGTCAACTCCAGGAGTCTTCTGAGGATATCAACAACAAGTAGGGCCTATAGGGTTTACAATAAACAAACTAATAAAATTGAAGAAACAACTAACTTAATCTTTGATGAGGAAACTAATCCAAAATCTGATAACCAAACCCTGACCCAACCAAATATTGATCAGGAAGATAATGAACAACCAATTGAACCATCAATTGAACCACTAGTTGAACCCCTAAATGAACTATCTCTTGAACCAACTACTGAACCAATAACTGAACCAACTCAAGTAGTTGACCAGAACACTGAACCAAACCGTCCAGCCGGACCTGAGGCCGAACCAAGTTCTAGAAGAACCAAGAAACCCAGACTTAGTCACCCTTTTGATAAAATTGTGGGTGATCCAACTTTAGGAGTCATAACTAGGTCTTCCTATAGAAATCATAGTCAAATAGCACTAATTTCAAAAATTGAACCTAAGACTATAGAGGAAGCCCTACCTAATCCTGATTGGATCATAGCTATGCAAGAGGAGCTAGCCCAATTTGAAAGAAACCAAGTCTGGTAACTAGTACCTAAACCTGAGGGCAAGTCTATTATAGATACTAAGTGGGTCTTTAGGAATAAACTGAATGACCAAGGGGAAATAATTAGAAATAAAGCCCGCTTAGTAGCTAAAGGGTTCAGTCAAGTCGAATGATTAGACTATGATGAAACCTATGCCCCAATAGCCAGACATGAGTCAATTAGAATGTTGTTAGCATTTGCAGCCCATAGAGGGTTCAAGCTATACCAAATGGATGTTAAGTCAGCCTTTTTAAATGGGTTCATCAAAGAAGAAGTCTATGTAGGACAACCCCCGGATTTGAGAACCTAGAAAAACCTGACTACGTTTTCAAACTTAATAAGGCACTTTATGGGTTAAAATAAGCACCTAGGGCATGGTATGAACGTCTATCAACTTACCTTATTTCTAAGGAATTTAACCAAGGACAAATTGATTTCACCCTTTTTGTTAAAATCTTAGAAAAAGACATTTTCATTGCCCAAATCTATGTTGATGACATAATTTTCAGATCCACCAACTCAAATTTTTTAAAAGAATTTGCGAAAATAAAGGAAAATGAATTTGAAATGAGCTTAGTTGGTGAGTTCAATTTCTCCTTTATGACTGCAAATTAAGCAAACTAGGGATGGGAATTATGTTCACCAATCAAAATATGCTAAGGAGTTAATAAAGAAATTTAAAATAGATAACTCCAAAAGCATAAGTACCCCTATGGCCACAAATGTCAAGATTGATGGGGACCCTGAAGGTAAACCTGTAAATCTTAAGCTATACCGAAGTATGATTGGAAGTCTACTTTACCTTACAGCTAGCAGGCCTGATATTCTATTTGCTGTAGGAATGTGTGCTAGATTCCAAACCTGTGCTAAAGAAACACACTTAGCAGCCATAAAAAGAGTACTTAGGTACATTAAGGGCACCCTAAATGTAGGGATTTGGTATCCTAGGACTTCCACCTTTGAATTGTAAGGATATTCTGATTTTGACTATGCTGGATGCAAATTAGATAGAAAAAGTAGAAGTGAAAGCTGCCAACTTTTAGGAAATAGTCTAGTCAGTTGGTGCTGTAGAAAGCAACACTGCGTAGCCCTATCGACATCCGAAGTAGAATATGTTGCTTTAGGAGAGTGTGTGGCACAACTCTTATGGATGATGCACACTCTTAAGGACTTTCAGCTTGATTATACCCAACCCCAAGTCTAGATTGATAATATAAGCTGAATCAATCTATCTAAAAACCCAATTCAACACTCACGAACAATGCATATAGAAGTTAAACATCACTTTGTAAGGGATCATGTAGCCAGGGGCGAAATAGTCCTTAAACATGTGGACTCAAAGTCAAACCTAGCTAATATCTTTACCAATCCCTTATCTGAGTCTGAGTTTAGCTCACTAAGAAGGCAGTTAGGGTTATGTTTAGTAGAATAGGACTGCTCTACATTTTTTTAAAATTGTTTTATCTATTACTTAATGCTTTGTGAAAAATCATTTTGTTGTTTTGAAATTTAAAATGATTTTTCTAATTTAGTTGTTTTATTTAAAACTTACCCCCTTCAAAACTAGGGCTTTTTCACAAATGGACTTAGCTTAGGCCCTAACCCTAGAACGACATGCAACTATAGATCTAGAAGCTCGCATCTCACAAGCACCTTAGAGTACTTTTGATTGATAACCTAGACTGGGTTGAGATGCTTAGGTCTATGCCTTGATTCAAGATGCTTTAAGTCAGTGCATCTGTAGTAATTGGGGCAATAAATACCAATTGAACAACAATCAAGTTATGTGTCAAGCTTAGAAAATCTAACTTGAACAGATCACTTAACTTGACTAACCCTAGTGAAAGCTATTGTTTATGACAGTTAGTAAGTAGCTAACTTGGTTAGAAAGGACCCAAAAAAAAGAATGATTTAATTTGGTTTGGTCTAGTTTATGCTTATTAAAGTTGGTTCAATACAGAACTTCACTTTCTTTAGCTCTAATTTTTTGCTATAATTAGTTTTTTTTATATATATGGCAAAGGGGGAGAGATTGGAAAGGAGAAAAGAAATTTTTCAAAATTTTAGTTTTCAAAACTTTTATCTCCTTTTCAAAAAGTAAATAACGAAAATACTTACAAGTTTTTAAAAATCTAAAGCATTTCCAAAATGAAAATTTTCTAAGTGTTTAACTTAAAAAACTCTTGAAAATTTTCTAAGTGTTTAACTTAAAAATCTCTTGAAAATTTTCTAAGTGTTTTAACATGAAAATCTTTTGAAAATTGTCTAAGTGGTTTACTTGAAAAATCTTTTGGAAAATATTTTTTGAGTTTTCTCTAAGAATAGTCAAGGACTTAGAAGCTTTTCAAAAACCCCACATATCTTCGAAAAACTCAAGGGTAGAATTTTCATTTCATGGGGAGGAAACTAAATATCTTATTTTCGTTGCTTATTGTATGTTTTTAACTTAACTTTTTGAACCATGTTGCCATAAATCAAAAAAGGGGAGATTAATGGTGCAGGAAGCACCTAAGTCAAACCTGGATTTTGATCATGGCAAAGAGTTCAGAAGCTAAGGTGGTAATGCGATCTAACAAGTCTACTAAGTGTACAAGAAAAGTCCTAGGTACACTAGGCAAGAAGTCCTGGCAAAGGGCTAGGCAAGAAGTCCTAGTTAAGGACTTGGCAAGAAGACTTGACCGGAAGTTGGGCAAAGAAGTCTTGGTCGAGGACTGGGCAAGGAGTCCAGACAAAGGGCTGGGCGCCGAAGACCTGACCGGAAGTTGGGCAAGAAGACCTGATCGGAAGTTGGGCATGAAGACCTGGTCAAGTGGATTGGGCAAAAGTCCAACCGGAGGAGCCGGTTGGCAACAGGTAAACTCTCATGAGAGGAGTAGGTGAGGACGCGTTCCCCGTCAAGGGAACAGTAGGCGTCGGTTCGACCTAGGGTTCCATTTGTTGGGACCGGGTGCATGTCGACAAGGATACGAGTTCGTAAAATTCAAAATTTTTACGTGCAGCGGAAGAGTTTGCATAAAATAATTTCCTAAATTATTTTAACTTCGTATCTAGCATGCAACCTTATAGTGTGTTGACATAATCATAAAATAAAACTTTGCGGAAAAGTAAACTAATTTACCAAGTACCTCGCGTATCTCGAAGGAAGGGACGAGATCCAACCGTAGCGTCGCTTGGAAGCTTCACCTCTACTCGCGTCCACGCCGAGTTCTCTTTGGGATGACTTCGCAAAGTCACGAGTTTTGTGCCGATGAGAACTACTAGATTCTCTATAGGCACAACAAAGAAGATCAAGAGAAGAAAAGGAAACTAACCACCAAGAAAACAGAATCGAATTCCGGGAAGAGAGGAGTCGCTATCCGCTTCTTCTTCTTCTTGCTTCGTTTCTTCTTCTTCTTGAAGCTCACGGCAACAACCTTGCTTGGGTGTAGGTTGGGCACCGACCCTAATAGAGCTAGGGTGGGCGCCGGCCCTAAGGGAGGGAGAGGAGAAGGAGAAGAGAATAAGTGGGAGAGAGGGAGCTACTTCTCTTGACAACTCAATTGGAATTAAGGGCTTGCCTTTGGTTCCTTTATATAGTAGCATCTCCCTTGCCAAGTCTCCCTCTTAACGGAATTAACGGAAATAGTTATCATAAGAAATTTATCCTATAAATTCTCTTATGAATTATTCCGTTTAAACCAAGTTTTATTATAACTAACTTTATAATAAAACTAATTAGTTAACATAAGAAATTTATCCTATAAATTCTCTTATGAATTATTCCATTTAAACCAAATTTTATTATAACTAACTTTATAATAAAACTAGTTATCATAAGAAATTTATCCTATAAATTCTCTTATGAATTTTATTATAACTAACTTTATAATAAAACTAATTAATCTCTCCTTTTATTATGGAATAAATTTTATAAGAAATTTATAAACTTTCTTATTATGGAAAAATCAATTCATAATTGATTTTATAAAATTAAAATAAACCAATTCATGGATTATTTTAACTTCCATAAAAAGAATAAATTTCTATAAATTTATTTATATAAATTTTATTATACAAATTTATTTATCCATAATTTATAAAATAAATCGCGCTAGATCTATTTTATTAATTAAACCAAAATTAAATGGTTTCTCCCTTTAATGTGGCCGGCCATCCAAGGAGGGTTAGCACCCTCTTTGGCCGGCCAAACCAACCCGAACCGGTCGCGAATTAAACTCATTTAATTTGCCCAATACGCCTTCAAAAGACTTAGCCATTTTTAGCTTCCATTGCGCCTCTATTAACTCAGATTCGACTTATATCACTTGATCGGAAAATCCAATTTTCAACTCGTTTTAAATCCCTCGGATTACTCGTAGTGCGTGTGACTAAATAGGCTTTGGATTTATGTTGGCCGTCTATAATCAACCAATTATAGAACGATCATGAGTGGCACCTAGTAGTACATCATGATCCCTAATTAATCGAAAGATCAACGGTTTGACCTCAGAAGAAATTATTCTGAAACCCTTCAGCAGCTCTAATGAATCGTGCCCCATTCCCTTCACCACCTTATACCCACTTGGTTCAGGACACGGTCTATGGTGTCAGTCCCCACTAGGCTGACTACGTCACACCTAGCCCAAGTAGTGTCTTTCTCGTCCATTGGATTTCTAATTACTCTCATGTATTTTAGAGACTCGCACTCTAAACATGATATACTCTGGCCAGAGATTTTTGAGTAACAATCCGACGATAGGCCTGGGTATACATCTCCTCGCAAGGAGTGGTGAATCCTTTGTAGGCTGTTCAAACATCTTCGGGCACTTCGGCTTATACCCAATCATCCTGGGTCCACACCTCCTTGGAGATGCTTGCTTAAGATGTTAAAGTATAAGTCTCCATGACCAAGATGACTTGAACACCACAAGTCAAAGGAACATCGCACTTAAGCTACAGTAAGAACTTCATTGACATATCTACATGTAGATTCCCATATGAAGTCTTACAGCTAGTCACTCCAATGAACTAGTTCCCTTAACTAGCATCCATGTTTATCTCCGGACATCCCAATGTCATCAGCCTGTGAGAATCAGCTGATTAGAGAATAACCCATGCTAGTCTCAACAGAATTGATAGTGTCTGTTTTTATCAATTCATCGACTAGGGATATTTTCAATACTTCACATTTGCACATTTAGAGATAATCACTAGTTGTGATCCCATCACAAATTCTCTTATGCTGTGAGTTGTATTGCGGACATTCAGTAGATGAGTTTAAGATCCCAATCAAATACACAAAACATGTATACTCAAATAGTGAATTATCATTTATTAATATAAATATTTACATCATAAGGCGATTGCCTTAGGACACTTCTCTCATATCACTAACACCATTTGGGACACCCAAAGTCAGAACCAAGACAGCTACGACTGTAAATAATGGCTAACATATTTGCGTGTTGTGTTTTGGAACAAACCTTATTTGCAGGGAACGAAGGAATGTTGCTTCTGCAGCTTAGGCGCCCCAATGGAGTCGGGTGCCCCACTGGTGCTAGGCGCCCGTATGGATACGGGCGCCCCAGTGTAATGGCAAAAACCAAACCACTGCCGCGAAGCCTCCGGACCAAGGCAGCTTAGGTGCCCGTGAGGTCACGGGTGCCCCCATCAGCTTAGGTGCCCATATGAAGATGGATAAGCGCTGACTGAACCTGCGGATAAGAGATCGAGCAGGGAAGGCCACGTGTAGGCGCCCCCATCGACACAGGCGCTCCCATGGGTGGTATAAATGGGGGTTCACCCCGAAGGATTCAACACACATCGCTTTCAACACTCCACGACTTTTCGTTCAAGCGATACGCTCCGACCAGCTTCGAATTCGAGATTCCAGCGCTGCCGCCGACCCTCTGCTCCAAAATTGAATCCACCTCGGGCGTCGGTAACGAAATGTGTTGTAAATTTCATTTTCAGTTCTATTTTCTGTACTCAATTTGTAAAACCTTTTTACGACTATAGAATTGTCCAATGTAAACGGTCAAGAAACGTGGGCCTTGGAGTAGGAGCCGACCGCGACTCTGAACCAAGTAAAATCGACTTGTGTTCATGTGTGTTTTGTTATTTTCCGCTGCGTAACTGCTCTATTTTTATCCAAAAATTTTATAACGATATTCACCCCCCCTCTATCGTTTTCTCTGATCCAACTAGTATTTCTAACAAATCTTATGGTAGGAAAAGATCAAGGAGTAAGGTCAAGGCAAAAGGAGTCATTTGCTACAATTGCCATGAAGAAGGGCATATGATGAATGAATGTCCACTATTGAAGAAAAGAGAAGAAAAGAAGTAGGATGAGAAGAAGAAATCAAAGGAGAAAGGAAAGAAGGCCACAAGTCTAAAGGCCACATGGGATGATCCATCATCATCGGAAGAGGAAGAAAACCACGTGTCTCATTTTGCATTGATGGGAGTGGACAACCTAGAGTCATCCGATGATGAGAGGAGCTCATGTAGAGAAGATGAAGGGAGCTTGAGTGAAGGGGGAGGCTCAACTTCAGAATCGGACGTCTCGGTAACTGAGGTATATAACTTACCCACATCTACTCTTGTAAAAATAATTTCTAGCACTAATGATAATTTGGTTAAGGCTAGAAAGAAGATTAAGGATTTGGAAAATGAAATTTGCATGCTAAAGGTAGAATCCATGAAAATTAAGGACAATGTACATGTTTCTTCTTCCATTTCAAATGACTCATTCCTAGAAAAGGAAAATAAGGAGTAAAGGGAAAAGGTAGAAAATCTCACCAAGGCCCTTGGGAAGTTTCAAATCGGCTCGAAGAAACTTGACATGATTATTAATAGTCAATGAGCCATGTATAACAAGGCCGGGATAGGGTATATACCCAAAACCAAGGAAGCAGCATTTGTTTCTCTTATGGGAAGGAAGGTTGCCCCTAGGAAGCAAAGTGTTAGAGGAAATGTAAAGAAGGCATGAGTACCTAAGAAATACTTAAATGATGATTGTGGATCTAGTATTTGGGTATCAAAAGATTGTGTTTTTCGTGTTGTTTAGGTAATGGAGAAGAAGGGCTCAAAAATGTGGATAGTGGATAGCGGGTGCTCGAGGCATATGACCGGTGATGTAAGTAAATTTGTAGGACCGGTGCCGTCGATAGAGGGGGGGTGAATATCGATCGAGAAAACGTTCGTAAATATTTCGTAAGACTTCTGGACTCAGAGCGTTAGTTCAGCGGAAACATAAAAATAAAATAAAAGAATGCAAAACAGGGGACACGGCAGGTTTATTTACTTGGTTCCCAACCCCCCAGGGTCAGTACATCCAAGGCCTATGTACTCGGCGTTGACTCCACTAATAGTCTCCTTTCCAGAATTTCCGGAGGCAGAGAAACCCGACTTACAGTGCAATATTACAAGCAATAATAAAGAAAAATAAATACTGTAATTAATTGCAAACCAAGCAAAGATGTGAAGCTCGGCCGATCTGGACCTCCGAAGTGCCGCGCACTTCCTCCTGGAGCCTCCCGGTCGCAGAGCCTCGTCTTTAGCGCGTTGTCATCGGTCAGAATGAATAGAATCACAGTTAGGAAGTGTGTTTGAAGCAGAGGGGTCGAAGCCCCTTTTATAGCACTCCTAGGGGCGCCCTGGACGTCGGGGGCGCCCCGGAAGACCCGGTCAACTCTTATCCTTGCGCCTACCTCGTCGCTGGTGATAAGATCGTTGACCAGGGTGCCCTGGACCTCCAGGGCGCCTTCATGATGGCTTATCTATGTTTTGGGTTCGAAACTGCACATACAGCTTTGAACCAAGGCGCCCCGGACGCTCAGGGCGCCCTGCTTGACACCTGTTCTGCCTGCTTCACATTTACTATGTTTTTACACTTGGCTCAGGGCGCCCTGGCTGTTCAGGGCGCCCTGGTTGGTGAGGGCGCCCTCAACACTCGGGGCGCCCTCCATAAGCCTGCAAACTGGTTGCTTTGTCTCCGGTTCTTGTTACCTGCAAGATACACAAACACAAAGCATATATACATATAATATTAGGCTTAAGGACTTGGTTCAGACTTCGGATTTGCACGAAACCCTAGGTCGAACCGGCACGAGTTCCTATCCCCGAGATCTCGCCCCTTCACCTACTCCTTTCAGGAGACGGTTGCCACCCAGCCCTTCGGGTGGACTTTTACTTAGCTTCCGATTACTCCGGATCTAGAGACGCCCAAACCCTGACCCGTCTCTACTCCTGTCCTTAGTCATCGCTCAGCTAAGTTGCTTAGTCCCTCGGACCAAGTCTTCATTTCCTAGTAATCCTTCGCCAGGTGCCTAGCAGCCCTTCGCTAGGTCTTTGTTACCAAGCGGTCCTTTGCCTGGTGCCTAGCAATCCTTCGCTAGGTCTTCTATACCTAGCAGCCCTTCGCTAGGTGCCTAGCAGCCCTTCGCTAGGTCTTCTATGCCTAGTAGTCCTTCACTAGGTGCCTAGCAGCCCTTCGCTAGGTCTTAGGGTTACGATACCTAGCAGCCCTTCGCTAGGTGCCTAACATCCCTACGTTAGGTCTTAAGGTTACAATACCTAGCAGCCCTTCGCTAGGTGCCTAGCAACCCTTCCCTAGGTCTTGGGGTTTCGATGCCTAGTTTAACTAGGACTTTTCTTCAGCTTTGGTTACTTCTCCTTCGCTCCCCTTTGTCTGTTCAACATATTACTGACTTAAGTACATTGTCAAACATTAAAACACATAAAGGAGAACATCATTGATGCAACTTGCACCAACAATCTTCCCCTTTTTGATGTTTGACAATAACTTAAGTTAGATTGGTTTAAGGGGCTAAATTACTATCCTTGGGATAGAAAAACTAAAAGGTATAGGTTTTGGGAGAGTAAAAAATTTTCTAACTGAAAAAAAATTCTAACTTAGGCACTCTCTCCCCCTTTGTCATGCATCAAAAAAACTTGCATCAACAATAAAAAACTTTGAATTTTTGTTTTGAAAATACTTAGTGCAATTTTGTTTTTAAAAAAATTGCATAAATTTGAAAAATGCTCTAGGTTTAAAATATAAGTACTTTGAAAAGATGATTTGTAAGGAGTGCAAGTACTTTTAAAAGATTATTTAAATCCCTTTTTGAAAAAATATAAGTATATTTTTTGAGAAATTAAGTACTTAACAATACATTTTTTTTTAAAATTAAGAATATTAGTTTTGAAAGACATAAGTACTTTTTTTTTGAAAATATTTTACTTGATTGAGTTTCTTTTCCAGTCTGACACCATCCTAGGAAACCTTGTTGACCACAAGGGCATTTCCTAAGTGCCCTGGAAAGTTTTCAAACAAGTAAATATTATTAAAAATTTTTAAGAAAAATGATAATATTTCACAAAGTATGTGCTGAAAAACTATGTGAATTTTGAAGATCTAATATTTTACTTAACTTGATCTATTTTCCAGTCTGACACTATCCTAGGAAACCTTGTTGACCACAAGGACATTTCCTAAGTGTCCTGGGAATTTTCCAACCTAAGTAACTATTATTTCAAAATCATTTCATAAGTCACACAAATTTTAACAAGTGGTATTTTGAAAAACATAGATTTTTAGTATTTTAAAAGCATGTAATTGAATAATTCTTTTAATTTGACCTCCCCCTAAACTTGACTCAGTCCTGGGAAGCTTATTGACTACAAGTACTCTTCCTTTGAGTCTTAAGGTTTGATTCAAATCAAAGGAATTTTCTAATAATAAAAAATAGTTTAAGACTTGAAAAAATTTGACTCAGACTCCCCCTAAATCTGACACATTCTAGGAGTCCTTTTTAGATTATGAAGTGGACCTTCCTCTGTGTCTTTAGGGTTTATCAGAATCAAAAGAATAGGTAAACATTTGATTTTTGCAATAGGTAAAATCTTTTTCGAAAAGCCACAAGTGATAACGATTAAAGCATGATTTTTGAAAAGATATTTTCAAATAATAGTAATGTTTTTAAAGTGCAGTTTGAAAAATATGAAAAGCACTCCCCTTGCATCAATGTCGTTTGACTCTATCTAAGTGCCCTAAGGAACTTTAGTGCTGTCCTAAGAGGCTTGTGTCTAATTGCGTGAGTCAATCAATTTTTGAAAACAATATACCTTTTTGAAAAATGTGTAATATATATAATCAATCAGACAAGCATGAATTCCATAAAAACATTATTATGTTAAAGCTCTATTTTGAAAAATATATTTTTAGGAAAATATTCTAACAATTTTGAAAAATAATTTTGAAAAATATTTTTCAATTCATTAGTCCTTAACATCTCACCCATTTTAGATGTATCAATACAACAAGCATGATTGCCTTATAGGTGTATTGTGAGATGCTTGAATCATTTTCCATTATTAAATCTAAGATTTAATTGAAATTTGTGTTAGATTCGAATTTGACAAAAGATAATTTGAATTTGAATTTCAGAAATTGGCTTCCAGGTCTTGGCGAGGCACTAGGCCTTCTTTGGCCGTAGCCTTATGGGATCATCCACCCTTTCCTTGACAAAGCCTTTTAATGAAATTTCATTTTCAAATTAAATTAGGTCATTTTCTGGTCTAACTAGCTTGGGTCTTGGATCGGTAGCTTCGACTGGTTTCACCAGTCTAAAGAGAACAAGTAGACTTGATCTTATTAGAGTTGGTTTCCCCAACGTACTATCATCTCACCTCCTCCCAATACTATGTTGCCAAATTTCAATTATCTTTTTCTTATGACCTTTCTAAATTATACATAAAAATTAAATATGAATGACATGTCATATATTTTAAAGGAAAATAGAAAATGCATGGCATGGCAATTATGCATGAGTCAAACAAGTCAAGACATTTTATTTTTGTTTCTAAGAATACATCAAATTCTCGATTTGATACATATCGTGTGAACCTGCGAATATGTCAACCCACTTTGACATATTTGATTTTATTGAATTAATTGTTGCGGTTTGGGTAAGGTTTTAGTTTGGTTCAGGTTTAAGTGATTTAAGATTGGATTTAGTTGAATTAAAATTGAGTTAATTTGAATTTAATTGAATTAAAGTTGAGTTAATTTGAATTTAATTGAAAAGTGAATTAAATTGAATTAATTGAATTAAAGTGAATTTATTGAATTAATTTGAATTAAGGTGAATTAATTGAATTAATTTGAATTTAATTGAATTTAAGTGGATTAATTTGAATTATTTGAAATTAATTGAATTTAATTGAATTTAAGTGGATTAATTTGAATTATTTGAATTTAATTGAATTTAATTTAAGTGGATTAAATCGAATTTAATTGAATTTAATTGATTTTAAGTGGATTAATTCGAATTATTTGTTGCTTTAATTGAATTTTAATTGAATTAAATTGATTTAATTGAGGTTTAATTGAATTAAATTAATTTAATTGAAGTTTAATTGAATTAAATTGATTTAATTGAAGTTTAATTGAATTAAATTGATTTAATTGAAGTGTAATTGAATTAAATTGATTTAATTGAAGTTTAATTGAATTAAGTTGATTTAATTGAAGTTTAATTGAATTAAATTGATTTAATTTAAATTTAATTGAATTAAATTGATTTAATTGAAGTTAATTTGAATTAAATTGATTTAATTGAAGTTTAATTGAATTAAATTAATTAATTAAGATTTAATTGATTTAATTAAGATTTAATTGAATTAATTAAGATTTAATTGATTTAACTGAATTAATTAAGATTTAACTAAGGTTTAATTAACAGTTGTGGGTTTAAATTCATCATTTTTATTATTTCGAAAATTTCTTCTTCGTTTTTATTTTTCTTTCCGAATTTTTCTATTAATTTTGATTTATTTGATACTTTGTAATTTTCATTAATTATGACCCTAATCTTAGAAAATTCCATTTACTCCTCAAAATCAATATCCTCAAAGTGTGTGGAGTAAAATGGGCCACTAGTTAAGGTTTTATAGTAGTCTTCAGGATTATCGATAATTAAATTATTATCAAGAATAAAATCATTTTTATCCTCAGAATAATTTTCAATTAAATCATGTTTATCCTCAGAATAATTTTCAATAAAATCATGTTTATCCTCAGAATTATCCTTAAGGTTTTCAAATTCAAATTCGGAGTTATCCTTAGGATTAACTTTTTCTGAATTAAAATTGTCAGTAATATTATCAGAATTGATTTTATCAGAATTATTATCAGAATAATTATCAAAATTAATTTTATTAATTTCTGAATTTATATTTTCAATTAAACAATTAATTTATGATATTTTAGTCATATCTTTATTTTCTAACTTATCATGCAAGAGGCTAATTTTATTATGCAGTAATTCTAATTTATCAGAAAAATTAACTAAATTATCACAAAATATTGCAGGAAAAATTTTCAGAACATAAATTTTCCGTACCTTCGCCGGACACTTGTTTTTGTAGTGTTCGTACTTCTCGCATTTGAAGCATTGTACATGTTCCTTGTTCTTCCAGACTCCTGGCGCTGGTATCTCCTTCGCCGCCGGTGGTGTAGACCGAGTCTTACGAGTAGGGCACTGATTTTTATAGTGCCCTCTCTCCCTGCACGTGAAACAAATAATATGCAAATTAAAATTAGACATTAAAAAAAAATTATACCTGATTCACCCCTGGGCTCCCCCTCAACTCCTGGCGTCGTTGCTCTGTCGGCGGTTAGTCCGGTGAAGAGCGGCTCGGCTCTGATACCACTTGTAGGACCGGTGCCGTCGATAGAGGGGGGGGTGAATATCGATCGTGAAAACTTTCGTAAATATTTCGTAAGACTTCTGGACTCAGAGCGTTAGTGCAGCGGAAACATAAAAATAAAATAAAAGAAAGCAATACAGGGGACACGGCAGGTTTATTTACTTGGTTCCCAACCCCCCAGGGTCAGTACGTCCAAGGCCTATGTACTCGGCGTTGACTCCACTAATAGTCTCCTTTCCAGAATTTCCGGAGGTGGAGAAACCCGACTTACAGTGCAATATTACAAGCAATAATAAAGAAAAATAAATACTGTAATTAATTGCAAACCAAGCAAAGATGTGAAGCTCGGCCGATCTGGACCTCCGAAGTGCCGCGCACTTCCTCCTGGAGCCTCCCGGTCGTAGAGCCTCGTCTTTAGCGTGTTGTCGTCGGTCAGAATGAATAGAATAGCAGTTAGGAAGTATGTTTGAAGCAGAGGGGTCGAAGCCCCATTTATAGCACTCCTAGGGGCGCCCTGGACGTCGGGGGCGCCCCGGAAGACCCGGTCAACTCTTATCCTTGCGCCTACCTCGTCGCTGGTGATAAGATCGTTGACCAGGGCGC